>JACEFZ010028037.1:0-284549 GCA_014155875.1 Cepaea nemoralis
TTGGGGATCCTTTGCAGAACATCATTCTCACCACAGATTCTCCACCCCTTCTCCATCCCGAGTCGTGCACGTTCGTGCCTAAAGTGTTCTCAATGTCCCGTGTCCATCTTCATGCTGACCAATCCCTGATTCTACTTACTGGACACCATGTTTTCAACCCATGTTGGGCAAATGGTTCTATGGCCGGAGTATTTCAGTTTCCGAGACACAATGGAGCCAGTTATCTTTGATGTTTATATTGATAATATTTTCTTCCATCCCTGATATTCCAAGCCAATGTAACGTTTTGTATGGCCGGAATATTTCAGATAACGAGACATGATACTGTATTGAACCAGTTTTCTTTGATGTTTAGACTGACAATATTAATGCTTGGAAATACCGCGTCTATTTTATTGTCCAGGTTTGTTTAACAAAAGATCAGGCAAGCAAAACCAGTCTCTCGAAAATTACCTGGACATGTTTGTTGATATCTCGAACATGCTACAGAAAACCAACGCCACCAGCATGATCACAGGTAAGTTCAGTAAAGTAAAGGGCCCCCGTCCCACCTTGAGGCCCATTGGTTGTGTGGAGCGGGTCCCAAGTTTATAACAGCCGGCACTCGTCGGCTGTTGTAGTCAGTATCTCGCCTGCCGCCTTTAATTCCCAGGAAATTGCCGACAGTAATGTTAGGAGGTATCAACCTGGATAAGACGAAGAGGAGGAGGAGGAGAAGAAGAAGAGGAGAAGGAGTAGGAGGAGGAGGAAATATAGGAACCACTCGGAACAGTGTACATGTGGACCGATCTTTGAGCCCCTTCAAGTGGCACGCGTGAAACTAAGAATTATAATGTGTTTCTTATCTATTAAAACGTGTTCTATCTGTCTTCATCGAGCTCTTAAAGTCATGGATCGTTGTTTGTCTTCCTCCTTACCGCCATGATTGTAATTATTGCCCCAGGAGGTCATCGCTGGACCTATGGAGTTCACAAACTGAACGATGCTATAGGCAGGTGGCTTGTTGTTGGTTGCAAAGAGACCGCGCCAAATGGGGAAAACCCTGGTGCAATGCAGTCTTATCTTCTCGCATGAAACTGACACTTGACAATATCAACATCTATCAATGCCCGTATTTATCTCTAGGTGATGCCTCGCCAATGTCTGACAATATGAGCATCTATTAATGCCTGTACAATCTCCAGGTGATGCCTCTCCAATGGATGTTTGGGATTTTCGGTCCTGGCCAACGTTACCGCAAAACTTTGGGAAAGAAGAACCGGAAGTGCTGACACCACATTTGCTGAAATATATCCACGGGAAGCGGCCGCCAAAGTTTCTCCTTCAGTACAGAGAGCCAATCGACAGGTAACAGAAACAAGCTTTGAATGACTCAGCCTTTCTATTCCTATTATTACTTCTTGAATAAAAAGTCATCATCTTATGCCATGCCGATACACGTTGGAAATCATCTCCAAAGTCTTTGATCAGCTCTAGAGGTTTTGTCCCTTTAGACAAAACCATTCGGGTATTTATAGATTTTTCTGTCCTTTCCACTTTCCTCCAACAATTTTGCCAATTATTACATAGTTTTAGATTTATTTCTTGTCATAACGTGCCTAACATGTATTGGCTGTCTACGCCTAATTTAATTAATCAGTTTACGGATTTCATTATTATATCGAAGGACTGTTTTACTCGTATTTCTGTCCGTTCACGTACTCTTTGTATGTTCCTCAAAAGTCACATGTAAACAGACATTATTTGTTTCTCTGCTTTATATATTCTACTGCACCCTGTGTACAATTATTCTATTCTACCTTTCGCTTTATATATTCTACTGTACTGTGTGTACTATTAATCTATTCAATCCATCTCTATATAGAACCAGTTTTGCTGTATGACAGTGAATCTTGGAATGTAAATGAACAAATTATGAAGAAATTAGAAGCAACAGAGATGTGGTTTCTGAGACGAATGTTGCGAATTCCTTGGACTGCCAGAGTAACTACCAACGACTGCCTGAAACAGGCTAATAAAACTAGAACATTATATACAACAATAAGAAAGAGACAAACATCTTTCTTTGGTCATGTGATGAGGAGAGAGGCATTGGAGAACATCGTGACAACTGGAAAGATCGAGGGGAAGAGAAGCAGAGGCAGACCAAGAGAAATGATGCTGGATGGATTGAGACGGTGACATGGAGGAATATCATCAGCAGAGTTGATCCAGAACACCAAAGACCGAGATCTGTGGAGAGCTATGAACGCCTACGCCAGCTGGCAGGGCACTTGATGATGATTATGATGATGATGATGATGATGATGATGATGATGATGATGATGATGATGATGATGATGATGATGATGATGATAATGATGACGCATCTCTTTATATATTCTACTGTACACTTGACCTTATGCATTCTACTGTACACGTGTTTATTTGTAATTTACTGCACCCGCGTCTGCATGTATTCTGTTGTACTTTCGTATGTACTGTTTGAAAATTAACAGTGACTTGTTGCATGACTAAATCAAGTAGGCCTTCAGCTTCAGTGCTATCAAAAATGAGTATATATATTCCGCGATTATGGATGCTAAACCCTATAGACGACATGTAACGGCCTAAATTTCGCTATTCAGACCAGCTATGTGAACTCCTCTGCTATGTTGTATTATTATGTTAATATATGTATCTATTTACAGCGCGAATTGGCCTTGTCAGTCACATTCGCTACCGCCATAGGTAAAAGTTATTATGTCTTTTTAAAGCACAAACTATCGTCTGTCAAGACGGCAAGGTGCCAATGATATGTATCTATGTCTCCAGTTTTGTCTACATTTCTTTCCAAACAGGTGTATGATTCCGCCTCGTGCAGATAATGTTTGCTATATGCTAAATATCGATATTTCGGATTCAGCATTCAACGACAACTGATTCATTGTACATATTTTTTCTATATCTGCAGATTATATTCAGATTACATATTCCTAAAATATGGGAAAACCCGAGAAGAATTCCATAACCACAGTCTGCAGGCATTAGATATGATCAATGCCTGCCTGAAGAACCACACAAGGCGGCAGTGTTTTTTTTAGCCGCAAGCTCTACCAGGAGTTGCCGGTAAGGATGCGGCATCAGTCAATAAACGGCCAGTCGGTGGCCTTCTTAGACACTTTCCATCGTAGTGTGTATTTGTTTCTAGTGCCATGTTTGGCTGGAAGCACCCCGGGGTCTGCCTGCATGGGAATTCTGCTGCCAATATGTTGGCTGGAAGCACCCCGGGGTCTGCCTGCATGGGAATTCTGGTGCCAATGTGTAGGCTGGATGCCCCCGGGGTCTGCCTGAATGGGAATTATGGTGCCAATATGTTGGCTGGATGCCCCCGGTGTCTGCCTGCATGGGAATTCTGGTGCCAATATGTTGGCTGGATGCCCCCGGGGTATGCCTGCATGGGAATTCTGGTGCTAATGTGTAGGCTGCATGCCACCTGGGGTCTGCCTGCTTGGGCATTTGAAACCATGACCTCCAGGCTGGGTGACAACCTGCCGGCAGAATGTTGTGCTAGCCACTGTCATTTCCCAGCTCTCTAAATACAAAAAGGAATAATAATGTTATGTTTACATGTAATATAACTAATAAGCAAACAGAGTGAAATAATTGATGTGGTACTTAGCTTTGTGGTTTCCAGTAGAAATAGAAATTTGTAAAACTGTTTACAAGTATATTTTAAATATTTTTCATCTACTACGTGCTAATTAACATTGGTCATGCGGGCGTTTGTGACAATGAAGTAGCCGATCATTTGTAGTCTAGAGCACCAGTTATTGCAAGGCGGGCGATTGGCTTGGTAGAGACAGTAGTGACCATGTTTGAATTACTGCCAGTTGAAGACACAATAACAGACTAAAGAACATATTTTAAGGGTAACCTGACTGTGAGCTTGAGTGTGTTTTCACCAAGGACGTGATTATGAAGAAGCGGATTAGATGTGATTACGGTAGGTGTGTTGCTGGGATGACTATCATGTGCGCCTGACTTCTCCTGAGGAAGAACGCGTACCATGTAGTGGTTTGCCCGGAGTGCAATCATATCAGTTTCTTAAAATAATTAATTATGATAAAGAATGAGTGAGTGAGTTAGTGGGTAAGTGAGTGAGTGAGTGAGTGACAGAGTGAGCGAGAGAACCATAGAGAGAGAGAGAGAGAGAGAGAGAGAGAGAGAGAGAGAGAGAGAGAGAGAGAACGAGAGCGTGTGTGAGAGAGAGAGAGAGAGAGAGAGAGAGAGAGAGAGAGAGAGAGAGAGAGAGCGACAGAAAGAGAGATTCAGGCAGAGATAAACAGAGAGTGAGAGAGATAGACCGAGAGTAAGACAAGAGAGAGTGAGAGAGAGTGAGTAAGTTAGTGGGTAAGTGAGTGAGTGAGTGAGTGAGTGAGTGAGTGAGAGACAGAGTGAGCGAGACTATCATAGAGAGAGAGAGAGAACGAGAGCGTGTGTGTATGAGAGAGAGAGAGAGAGAGAGAGAGAGAGAGAGAGAGAGAGAGAGAGAGAACGCGACAGAAAGAGAGATTCAGGCAGAGATAAACAGAGAGTGAGAGAGATAGACCGAGAGGAAAACAAGAGAGAGTGAGAGAGAGAGTGATCAGATAAATTTAGATAGAGAAAGAGATCATGAGAGAGAGAGAGAGAGAGGGAGAGAGAGAGAGAGAGAGAGAGAGAGAGAGAGAGAGAGAGAGAGAGAGAGAGAGAGACAGCTAGTGAGACAAGAGAAAGAGAGAGAGAAAAATAAAAAGAGAGAGCTAGTGTCCTCTTCAATCAAGTTTGAGCATCAATAACATATGATATGCACAACATAAAGCCCTTACACATTTCAAAAGCCGGATTTATCATAGTCAGGTTAGACAGTCCTGATACGGACTATTGGCTAACATATCACCCAATCGCCCATTATTCTGAACAATTGTCTTCAGTTGTTGAAGTCGTAAACTGTAAGAAACAGAAAATATGATCGTATGTTACATAAACAGAATATTGCACTGTAACGTCTAAATATTTGGGAACATTCATAAACAAGTGAATCGGAACAATTATATTGGAACAGTCAAACCACTTGATGAAGAGGATTGAGTAAGAATTGTTATTGTAAGGGCAACCCATACTGCGAAATAATAAGCTGTGATTTAGAAAACACATTCACCCAAAAAATGCAGTCAGCTTCAGTAAGAACATGGGTGTTGTATTGTGGTATATAAACATGAACAATAAGCACAGCAGCTGAGAAATATCTTATAGAAGTAGAAATGTGGTTTCTGGGGACATGAAAAGAAAATAATCATGGACTAACAGACAAATGAATGAGACGCAGAATGTGACGATTTTCTGTGTATATTAATACAAGACAAATTTAAACACGTAGTGATAACTGACAAAATTGATGGAACAAGCGCAACGGGACTATTACAGATATAACTAACTGGATGGCTTGGACACATAGCATAATATACTTGTTAAAGTGGCTAAAGTTGTAATATTCTGTTATGATAATTTAGCCGTGTCCAGTGTGTGCCGCGTGGTTACACACCCGCTTCACACGCCAGTGATCCGTGGCTTGTTTCCGGATCCGGTCAGGGATATGCACTACTGACGAGCTCAAACGAGAGCGAAACTCGAGTATAGTGCTTCCATATTGACGTGGATGGGCCTTAGGTTCATACCAGAATACGATCAGCGTTGCCAGTAGTGGGTTGTGCTCAATATTTAAATTTCAAATCCCGAAACAACCAAATAATCAACATAGCATAATCAAAGAAAGAACACAGACCTGATCCGAGTCTTGTGGTCGTTTGAGAAGGTCAATCATGACCGCCCATGCAACTTCTTTTGTACGCGCGAAATGTGTCCTTATCTGCTTTGTTGTCTCTGCACGTTTTGCAGTAATAGACAATCTTCAGAGCTTGATTTGCGAGGAATCCTGATCGCTAATGTGGGCCTTCTGACGGATTGCCTCCATCTTCCGCAACTTTCTTTTGCTAGAGTAGACTGGTCTTACTCGAGTTCAGATATGTACACACGCATATTCGCATGTATGTGCGTGCGTACATACATATCTACAGTAGCCTGATTTTACGGCGCCAGAGATTCGCCGTCGCCCCTTCTCTGATAGGTTAAAACAGTTCCGCTACGTGAAAGCCATGAGTTGGGATTTTCCTGCCCGAGGTGGTCAATGTACAAACCATAGGGGTATTTTACACAGCTCCCCCAGCTATAACAGCAATTTGGAACCACCGCCTTTGCTTATCGGCATGCCACTGATAATGATGATGAACCGCATGCTTCAACTCTAATGCCCGTGCACTACTCTGTGTAATGTAGTTGTTTCTCGAATGTCCTCTCTCTCTCTCTCTCTCTCTCTCTCTCTCTCTCTCTCTCTCTCTCTCTCTCTCTCTCTCTCTCTCTCTCTCTCTCTCTCTCTCTCTCTCTCTTTGAACTGTGTCTTCCAGTAAAATAACATTCCATGGGAAGTGAAAGTTCAGTTGCATCCAGAAGAAATTACAACTGCCTGGCATCTTGCCTACTTGAAAGATTATAGGAGTTAAACCTACCCATAGTAAAAAGTCTGGGCTGAATTTAGAGCCCATGTGTTGCTCATGCAGCATGATCACTCTGTCTCTCTCTCTCTCTCTCTCTCTCTCTCTCTCTCTCTCTCTCTCTCTCTCTCTCTTCCTCTCCTTCTCTCTCTCTCTCTCTCTCTCTCTCTCTCTCTCTCTCTCTCTCTCTCTCTACTTTACTCCACAATAAAGTCTGAAACAAGACAAGCTGCAGAAGCTGTCGGGTCAGCAAAGCAATGCTCCAACTGTCCGCCTGTAGGAGCTTCGATCCTAGGCCAGTTGCTGACAAAGGTTTAGGTTCAGGTGTGCCCTGCCAAGACATTTAATCTTTAGGTTGCATTTCCTCGCACCAGGATAAGGCTTGTATCCTTTTAGTCGGGCTCTTCCCCCCGAAGCCGTTGGCACAATGTGAGGTGTTTGGTTGGGTGAGCTCCGCCCTACATTCGACTCAGGTAATACCATCTACTGATAGACGGTAGCTCAGTCATATCTGACTAAGCTTTAACTGGCAGAAGAAGAAATTATATTGCCAGTGAATATCTGCTTCGTGAATTTCAACCACCATTTCTGCCTCCCCAGGCGCGGGTTCATTTAAGCTGCTACTCTGTATTCATACAAGAATGGTTGAGGGTGTTCCCCAGGAGTTATTTTATGATAACTACCATCGATGAATACAAGAATGACATGAGGAGTGTGTTGACAAAATTATTTACATTCTTAGATCTGCGTAAGTAATCTCTCATTGTCCATTTGTCATGTGTAAGTAATCTGTCAATGTCCTTTTGTCAAGTGTAAGTAATCTCCCAGTGTTCATTTGTCATGTGTAAGTAAAGTATATAACTTAAGTAATGTAATTAAATTAAGTAAAGTAATTAATTAAAGTCAAGTAAATAAAGTAAAGAAAGCAATGTACGAATTCGCTTAACATTCAGGTCTTAGTCACATATGACTGACCTACCATATAACAGTAGACGGTACTACCTGTTTTCTGTTAGCGCCGATTGTTGGGCGGAGCTCACAAAAAGCGACACAACCCGACACACCATAATGTGCCACATCGGGCGGAGGAGCGCAATTGGGAGGGTACAGGCCTTATCCTGGTTTCGACGAAATGTAACCTAACAGCTAAATGCTGTCTTCGAGCCCTGGACTCGGTGTGTCTGGGAACTGTTAAACGCGTTTACTTCCCCTAGGACACAGCGTCGCCGTCAAATGTTGCAAATCCGTTGCGGAAAGTTGCCGTCAACCCCGGGTTAATTTTCTAGCGTTTTTCACATTCAGTCGATTGCCTTTGCTTTATGAAGGAAAAGACAAAGTTTACGTCCACCTGACCAATTTAGGGAATGAACCTACCCTGCTATTAGCGCACATTAAGTTTAAGAGCGTGCCCTCTTATCTGCTGAAATCTTGTGTATTGATATGCAGATATAACGAGAGAATCTGGCCGACAATCAGTACTCCGAGGAAAGGCCAGACAGACTCATTATCAGATTTCAGATTGCAACTGGTATCGTATTCTTTTTTTTAGATAGATCAGGACATGGCACGAATGGGAATGCCCCGAATGTTGTGATGTCGGTTCTTGACTCAGTTCAACTATTCATACATTCACGTAAATTATGCAGATATAAATACATTAATTCACCTAACTATATATGGACAGTTTACATAGTATTTCTTTATCTGTTGTTGCAGCGGCCTTGCCAGACGACAAGATGGCTGAAATTATCAACCAAACAAGACGTCTCGTAACCGAAGACAAAACGGGTGTAGTTCTTCCAGAAACGGTGAAAATACTGAGGAAGTTTTATGACGGCTGCAATAAAGAAACAGCAGAACTCTTGGCAGATAGTCGTTTTCTGTGGAAGGGTCACTACTCATGATATTCAGTATTTGTGTCTGTATTTATCTCTACGGGTTAGTACTAATATACTGCGTGAATTTGTGCCATCAGAGGCGTGACTATAGGCGTGACTTTAGAGGCGTGATTATGGGCGTGGCTTTAGTGACGTGCGTTGGAAGTGACTTTAGAAGTGTGAAAATGATATAACGCTGAAGTTGGTATACGAGGGAAAGTCAATAAGTAAGTCACAAATGGCTGTAGAAAAATAACTAAATATAATAACAACTTGAAACCAGTTTATTTTTCTACATATATTGTCCCGTTATTTCTCAAAATAATTTCCACCAATATTAATGCACTTATCCCATCGTTTTATCAGTCCTCCCAAACCGGCTGCATAGACCTGCGTGCTCTGTTTTCTAAATCATGTTTTCACTTCACATTCAACTTCGGCGTCATTCGCGAAATGTCTCCCGCCAAGGTGGGTTTTCAGTGGACCAAAATGGTGGAATTCATTAGGGGCTAAGTCGAGGCTGTAAGCTGGATGTTTCAGAAATTCCCACCTTAGTTGGTTAATTTTCTCCTGAGTTAATCGAGTTGTATGTGGTCTGGCATTGTCATGAAGAAGCAACACTCCTTTAGTCAGCAGTCTTGAACATTTCGATCGATCATGCCTTATACTGTATGCTGAACCACGTGAGCACCCTATTGCAAATGCTACAGAGTCTATCATTACTCGCCTGTCACCTCTAATCATCTCCTAGAAAATTGGCTTGGATATGTCTTTGTTGATTATAGTAGGTTTTATTTTGTTTAAATTTATTTCTTATGTATCTGGTTTACTAATTCTTGGAGATCCTGGTTTTATTCAGCTAACAACCCTGTATTGCATGTGCATCTTCTTCTTCTTCTTCTTCTTCAGCGATTCCGAGCCATTGAGGTTCTTTGCTGCAGATACAATCCGTCTCCATTCGTCTCTCTGGTTGACCTTCTCTTGCCAGTCGTTGATTCCAAGTGCTTGTAGGTCTGTATATGTATTATCTTTCCACCGTCTTCTTGGTCTACCTCGGGGTCTACGGTCATTTATTTCCTGAGTGTAAGCGAGTTTTGTTTCCCTATTATCTTCCATTCTTTCTATATGCCCCAGCCATTGTAGTCTATTAGCCTTCATGATACCAGTGATTAGCGGGGACTAAACAGATAATAAATGTCTTTGTTACTTCGTCTTTTCCACTCTCTACTTTGTGTATCCCTAATGGGTCCAAAGATGCGTCTTAAAGTTTTGTTCTCAAAGGTTTGTAACAAGGCTTCGTCTCTTTTCGTTGTACTCCAAGTTTCAGAGCCATACAGCACAACTGGTCTGATCAGTGTTTTGTATATTGTGATTTTGGTGTTACAAGATAGCGCATTTGATTTTAGTAGATGATGTATTGCATAGTATATCTTATTTCCAGAGTTGATTCTAGTTTGTATTTCTTCCCTTATGATGTTGTACTTTTATATGGATGTGAAGCGTGGACAATGAGCAGTCAGGCTGAAAAACATCTGATGGCTGTAGAGATGTGGTTTCTGAGGAAAATGCAAAGAATACCATGGACAGCCAGAAAGACCAATGAACAAGTCCTTCAAGAAACAAATGAAGATCGTAAATTGATTAGAGAAATTAGACGTAGACAGTCAAAATTTTTTGGGCATGTTATGAGAAGAAATGGATTGGAGAATTTGGTGACAACTGGTAAGATCGAGGGGAACAGACCAAGGGGAAGACCTAGAAGCAAGTACCTAGATGGTTTGGCCTTGTGGCATGGTCGAGACAGAAACACGGAGCTGATCCACGACTCTGGTGATCGAATGAGATGGCAGAACATGACCGCCCACGCTTACCGGCATGGCACATGATGGATGGATGGATGTTGTAGCAGTTGAAGATTGTACCCAGGTATTTGTATGTTTCCGTTCTTTTAATGGTCATATTATCTATTTGTATGTGGCCAGTGTGTATCTTGACACTTATTAATTTATCTCCAATGTGGAGTCTTGGTCTTGTCTCTGTCTATTTAATTATGATCTGTGTATAAATATTGTGCAGGAATGGGATTAATATGGTGCTTCATCATACATCTCACATGTTATAATCTAGTATATAGTCTTCACGGGACCTGAGCTAAACTGACAGAGGATCTCAGAACAAGTGAGACTCCAGAGATGAGATGTGCAGAACCTAACAGTGAGTAGAATCCACTCAGACACTCATTAATGCTCTCCCATGGATACATGTCCCTAAATCTAAGCCGAATCAATGTGCCCAGAGTCTGAATGGCTGCTGGGAGAGCAGTCATAGATAACGGCAGGCGAGAGAAGCCATGCTAGATATAAAGACTCTTTCTATGACAATCCCCGTTTCTTATTTCGTATTCTTTATTTGTGAGTCCGTCTTTTTCAGAAATGACTGAGCTACCGTATGACAGTATACGGTACTATCTGCTTTCTGTTAGCACCAAATGTTGGATGGCGATCACTAAACCTGATACATCCCATTATGCCAACGGCTTCTGCGGAGGGTACAAGCTTTAAACTAGTGCGAGAAAATGCAACCTAAAGACTACATGTCATGGCAGGGCCCTAAGCCTTGATCGGCAACTGGTCTAGGATCCAACTCCCAGGAGTGGAAAGTTAGAGCATTGCCTTGCTGACCCAGCAGCTTCTGCAGCTTGTCTTGTTCCAGAAGTATTAGTATTTATTACCTTTCCTCTGGAGTAAAATAGACAGACCACGAGAGGAATCATGCTTAATGGGCAACACATGCTCTTTACAATTCAGCCCGGGTTTTATGCCTATGGAGGGGTATACCTCCATGTCATAGAGTTCATATATGGTTAATAGTTATTATGCCTTTTTTGAAGCACAATGTAACAAACTATCAGTCTGTCAAAGTGGTCAGGTGCCAGTAGAAGGTATTTTGAACAGCGGTTATACCAGGTGTGTCTGTTTATCCTTCATTTATTTACAATCAATCATGAAGTCAAATGTCATACAGAATTTCATCATTAATATCATCATCGTCACAGCCACACACAATAACAAACAAAACAACAACAAATAAACTATACGAACATAACAACAATTTAAGCTGTATGACGAATAACACAAATCAGAATTTTAACATTTATTTGAATGAGCTTGGCAGAAAAACATATATAACATGTTACTTTACATTAATTTCTTAGCTTTGGTCAAAAAATCACTAAATTCTAAATGTTTTGACATAATCATGTATAAAACATTTCTTATTATAGCTATTCTTTGACCAAATCAGAACTCATGCTTTAAAAAAAAAAATAATTACTAACAGGTTTGATTTGGAAAGGAATTATGATAAAATTTTAAAAAAGACACTACCTGTAAACTGCACATTCAAGGATAGGATTTGGTTGGATAATGTGTAATGGGTTCACACAGGAAACACACCCAATATTTAAAGTACTGTAGTAAATAATAGGTTATAGAGATGGACAAAATGTCTTCAAATGATATGTACTCTGTATGCTGGGAAAATTATATTACAGACATACTTTCAGTGTCAGTATGGTGAAAATTGTCTACCATTTACTAAATATATTTGTAAACTTTTCGTATATACATTTGACAAATAGTACAGTTATAAAACCATCAACTATTTTATTTATGTATATCTCAGTCAACTATAACTTTACAATAAGAAACTTTTGAACAATGTTAACTCTTTATGTCCCAGACAACTATTACTTTTCAATACAAAATTTTCAGGTTCACATAAGATTAAAGTTATAACTATCTTAAATGTGAAATAACTTGATCAGCATGGCACACTGTAAACTTCTTCTTTGATTGTCCAACTGCTTTTCCATGAAGTGGATATAATTTTTGGGTTTTCACTTGTCTTGTTGCTTGCGCTAAAATCATACATGAATTGTTCCATGTCTCTTTAAGTCCATCTAGCAAGCTCTTCTTGTGTCATCCCCTCACCTTGTGCTCTGATGTTTTCATGTTGAACGCTCTGGCCGCTAGTTTATCTTGATCCATCCTAGCTATATGACCAAACAGCTTAATTCTTTGGTGTTCTATAAAATCTTTAGTTTGTGGTACCACAAATTTTTTCTTAATGTCTCATTTGTTTCTCTATCGATTCTTATCGTTATACATCTCACTTCAGATGATATTATTTTATGCCTGTGTGTTTCTAGGACTGTCCATATCTGGCATTGGAAACACACCAGTGGGATGAATAAAAGCTTCTTGTGTGTATGCATGCTGATATTTTGATGTTTTAGGAGAGATGCCATATCATAGTTGATCCATGCTTTCTGTATTCTCGTGGTCATTTCTCTTATCTAATCTTCCATCCTCTGTGAACACACTGCCGAGATACTTGTAGTCTTTTGCTTGTTTTAATGCATTTCCATTTACATGAACATTAAACTACACTGGTGTTCCTCACATTGTCATAAATTCTGTCTTTTTGATGCTAATCTTCATCTTAAAATTCTGACAGCAGATGTTCAGACTCAATGTAATAATTGTTGGACATAGAAGGTCTTACAGTAGTAAATGTCTTTGAGGAAGTTAATGTAACAATTACCTAGGGCACAATGAGTTAATGACAGTTACATTGGTGGACAAAGTGGCCAGTAATTTGAAATAGGTAGCCATTATAACATATCCATTTTGCTGCCAATTAATAATTCTGATTATAGACATTATTTTTTTTTTATAAATCTAAATAGGTTGTTTGATATTTGAAATTGTCAATTTTGTGGTGACTTGTTAAAATTCAGAGTTAACACATGAGAATTATTGATGAAAACACAATATTAATATTAGTTTGGGGAAAAAAACTGGCAAATGCAGGGGTGAATTCTTGATGAAAAAATACAAAAATACATGCAAGCAAGGGTAGATTGTAGAAAGTGGAGCAAAGACATGCAACATTAATAAAATAGGAGGGAGTACAAGACAAAACAAAATGGTAGCTTAAGGGACTGGGTTTTTCACCTACAATGTCGACAAATTGTATGCATCTGTAAATTGTTTTCATGCTCTCCCACAAACTGACATCACACTTTTTGATTTACTCACTCCTGTTGTGGTGATAAAAGTGAAAAGTCCAGGAGCCCGAATCACAACATGAGGCATCTTGGGTCAAGGCTGTTTGCCCTAGCGTACCCTTTAGCGAAGTTGACAGGGAGCTGCACGGATACTGTCATGAGCTCGATCAGCCTGCATTCTTCATCTTCAAAGTGAGGGAGAGACTGACCACCTAACCCTCCATGCATATTAAAATGCATTGGCTCTTTTTACATTATAGAACCATAGCAAGAAACTGCTTCAGGACAAATTTAATTGTTCCGTTGCCCTATAATTTTTGACCAACTGACATTCATTAAATGACATCATCAGTATATTGCCAGCCGCCTTTATGTCCCAGGACATATCATGGTGCCTAATCTAGACTTCATCGGCCTGAGAATTCAGCTTAATGAAAAACAATCCCTGCAGAGAAGGGGATTTGAGCAAGTGGCAACTGGCAGGCCAGCTTGCGACTCCCTATTGTGGTGAATTGGAGAATGAAAACGATTGCATCTGTCATTTCACTATTTATATAAACCACACAGGTAAACAAATGTGGGAGTTGGTAAATTCAACAAATGTGGGGGAATTGATAAGCTTTTACACACATGGGGGACTGGTAAGTTTCTACAAATGTGGGGAATTGGTAAATTTGTACACACATAGGGGAATTAGTACGTTTCTATCAAATAATTCAACAATATTCTAAGGGTTTCAAATTTTAGGTCACACATGTTAAGGTAGATTCCAACAAACTGATTGGGAAATTCCATGCAGGAGTCAAAACTAATTTAATCATTTTTGTGAAATTTCACATGTATTGTTAAATAACTTGAAACAAATAAATCTTCCCAATGTAATTTCTGAAGAGTAGTGTAAGAATGGCTCCATAAGAAGTTTGCTTTCCTCTATTTCTGTTTAAAATCTTGAGTGTATTCCCAATGTAATTTCTGAAGAATAGTGTAAGAATGGCTCCATAAGAAGTTTGCTTTCCTCTATTTCTGTTTAAAATCTTGAGTGTAATCGCAATGTAATTTCGGAAGAATAGTGTAAGAATGGCTCCATAAGAAATGTGCTTTCTTCTATTTATGTTTAAAATCTTGAGCTTTCAAAGGAACTGAAAGCTACTAGAGCAAGTTTCCATGTTATTGTTTTAGCTCCCAATACAAAGTTTGCACCTTTGTGATTTTTGTTCAGGAACTCATGCTACTAAGAATGCTTTCTAAAATTCTGGTTGTCTTTATGTATATTTTTTTTCAAACACAGAAGGCACAAATAATATGTTGCAATATTTATTGCCTGGTATATTTTCCTGCATCTCGTCAGGTACATACTGCAGTGTTGGTATCATATCATCATATAAACAAATGATTACTATTTAAGCTGAAACAATTAAAACACATAGTCATTTGTATTATTTGAATGTGGAGCATCTGTTATCCCCACTGTAATTTCAAATTTACCATGAACTCTTTCTATTTGCACACAACCTGGCTGGAACTGCCTAATTGCTAACACCTCACTATATTCGAGCAATTGTTTATCATTCATCGAATACAGTATACACAACGTTTTTTCTTTGTTCACGTTATGTAATCAGGTGTTGAGAAATCGAATGAATATGTGATATACAGCTCTGCAGTATGCCTTGATAAGATGCAATGAAATATGCCAGGCAATAAATCGTGCAACATATTGTTTCAGTCTTCTGTGTTTAAATTCACTAAGAGTATAATTTTTTATTCAGAAGATAGTATTTCAGTTGCTCTGTATAAGCAACTTACAATGAGAAGGTATTCACTAAATCTCAATTGTTAATTTTTCACTGAAAAGTCATCTGTCAAGAGGAAGCGTTACATTTATTTGTTTCAAGATGTTTAACAAAATAATATATTCATTTCTTTGGCATAAATATTGTTTCAGGTTGAATTAACTCATCACTGTAACATTATGTAAACAGATGCTTGTAAACATTACAGCAAAAAACACCATGGTCCCCACATGAATCAATATCGTGCTTATTTCGAATGTATACAGCAAAAGCTTTTTATGAAGAATTGCATAACAAAACAACAGATATCAACTCTAAAACAAGAGAAGTATCTTTGTTATACATTGAGCAAAGCTTGCAAAGTAAAAAAAATAAGGAATATATTTATAATAAACATGTAAGTGATTTAAGGAATAATAATGGCGGCCAGTAATATAGAGTACAATTATTTGTGTCCAGCAGAAATATAGAAAATGTATATGTTTTTCATGCGTTCCTGAATTTGTCTTATTTCTTCATCAGAAAGAAAGTATGACACTCAGTAAGGTAACATATGATAAACAGACATATCTCATAAGCAAAAGCTTGATAAGTCACACACACATACAGGACATGTGAATTCAAGGAGGTGAAATAGTGAATTGCAGCCTCTTGAAATTTCACATTTGACCTGAACCATGCTTATTTTATGTATCTTTACATTGTCTCTAGATGTTAACACTTAATTGATGCAAGATATCTTGATTAGTTATCCGTAAGTTAACTGTTATTACACTACAAGCCACTTCACAAGACTTAATTTGTACTTTTCTGTGGCTGGTAAGCCCTTATTAGGAAGCCTATAAAAGGTGTTAAGATCTAATCTCCACCCAACTTGATTAGAACAGTTTTAAAATTATCATTACAATTGTATGTCTAATTTACTGACTGATTCTAGATTCTCAAACAGACTTCTGGTCATTTTGAGAAATATTACTTTTATGTGGCTCGTAAAGGAAAGTCCTAATTAGGAAGCCTATAAAAGTGTTAAGATCTAATCTCCACCCATTTTGATTATAACAGTTTTAAGATTATCACTGACAAATCTATGACTGATTCTAGATTCTCAAACAGACTTCTGGTCATGTTGAGAAATTTAATCTGAAAAATTAGTGGTATAATGTGGTGTATTGATGTGTGAAGTAAAGGAAAAATTTTTCTGAACTTCTGCTATTGCCTTGTTGCACATATGAACAATCAATTTTGTAGGACACATTTGTGAATATGTGAATACATGAAAATAGCAAGTGATTATATAATATCCAAAGCGTACATCTTGAAAAGCTTTACAGTATCAAAAATGCAAGTAACAGCCATTTAACAATGAAACATTAATACAAAGTTAAACATGAAAACATGTTCACATAATTATGTGTATTTTAACAGTATTACTGAATTAAAGATGGTTGTAAATTCAGGCAAAATTTAACCTGAAATATTTGTAAACGTACAAAGGTATAAATGTACATTACATTAACAATAAACAACCTAAGTTATACCATCTATCTCTTTTTTACCAATATTGTCCAGTTTAAGTTTCTATAACTGATTTTTTATATATTTCAGAATGTATAGTTTCATAAAAATTATGACAGTAGATTAACAAGCTAACATCTTTTTAAAATATATAGTAGATTGAATGATGTGTCAGAAAAGGTGACATGAAATTGAGACTAAATCAGTTGGTCTGTGTTGTGTAAATTTGGTTAAACATGTTTGAGCATATGTGAATTATTGTTAATAGTAAATTATATGAACATGAATATCTAGTGTTAAAACATTTAATTGCTTTAAATTATTTTCATAGCACAGATAAAATGCATTTATAAAATGCTTCTTGCCTGAGCGTATTAAAACCTCTAATATTTGAAGTCTTACTTATGATTTCATCAAGCCTCTTCATTTCAGATACTTATTATATTCTTCATAATGTTATGACCTTCTAGTCACACTTGTCTGTGATGATCAGCTGATGTTACTGATCCCTATATGTTGGTGAACACAGTTTGTCAGAAAACATAAAACATTGTCATATGTTTGTGTGATCATCATCATCTTCTGCCATGGTGATAAGCATAGGTGATTCTGATTACCATTTCACAATTATGCCTTGTCACCAAGCCATGGAGATATTTATGTGCTTGTCTTCTTCCTGTTTGTTTCCCGTTAAGTTTGCTAGTTGTCACTATGATAAAAAGGCTGAAACATTACTTAAAGGGGAACAACTCGACTATCATAAGTCTCTTGTTATAATTGCTCCACAGCAGAATTTGTACAGCTTCAAATATATACTTTAAGCAGCTATATTATATATCACACTTTTGTGTGGCTAAATTATTGTTTGGAAGTAAATATCTTTTGTATTTTAATTGTTCTATAGGTTTGAATAATATCCTGTGTGATATTCATCCGTTAAGCTTTTTGATAAGTGACCTATGACCTCTATACATATAAATATATTTACAAAGCTTTCTTTAATGTTAAGGCACAGAAACAGGACAATCCTTCAAGTTATATATCTATATATATATAGAAAGACAGCTGCAAACAAACACATATATAATAAATATTCCTGACACTCTGAAATAAATATTCAGTTCATCTTAATACAAATATAATTTACTTTAATGTGCAGGTGAAAAATAAATGATGCACTATTATCAGTCACTACTACACAAATCTGTGCAATATACAGTATGGTTTATTATGTAAAATACATTTATAAATATTTTAGCGAAATGTTAGTATTTCTTCAGCCATTAGTCTTCATCAGTAATGTAGAGCTGCAGAAAGTTACTTCCTTGGGCCTTCCAAAACTTTGTTGATGAAATCTGGCAAGAGATGAAGGTTAACAAATAATACATCTGTTGTCATTTCAATGCTAAAAGATCAAATTCAGTTATCAGTTATGTATAGAGTATCCTTATTGCACACCAGACAAGAAAAAGAGAGGGGGTGGGGGGCATTGTGACGCAGTGACTAGCATACTTGGCTGCCAGCCTGGTGGCCATGTTTTCAAATCCTCATCGAGGAGAGTACTTATTGTTTAATTGACCTTGTCTTCCACGTTGGCCTTGCCTAATTAGATCCAGAAAACGTTCTGGGCAGCCAGCACAATAATGACCTCATTGACCATCAAGTTAGTTAGTTAGTTAATTAGTCGCAGTTCCAACTTCACAGCAACGGGTCGTCCCCATTATGCTCCGTTCCTGTGCCAGTGAATATCACACAAAATGCTCCCCACTGCCCAATGTGAAAAGTGGAAAAGATAGGAGTCTCGACAAACAACAGCCCACACAGATACACTGTGCATAATGCCGCGGCCAGAATACCAACACAATAGTCCCCCACAAAACACCCAGTTCATTTCTGATGGAATCGGCAGTCATTTTCCCATCTGGATGTTTCCTAGATGTTCACTCACACAGTCCACAAAATACAGTTCATAGTGGATGGCAATGGCAGTCAACCAGAAGCCCAGCAGCCACGCATTTCTGCATAAGGCAAAAACCGGTCAATTCTGGGACATAGCCATCTGCCATCGCTCCGAACATGCAGTCACGTTCTAAAAAACCTCGGGCAGATTCAAAAGCGTTCCACATGAAACTCACAGCTCACAGTGTCGCGCCACGCACTCACTCAGTAGCAGGGCGCCGGAACCATCAAGCCTCCTTAGTCGCCTCTTACGACATGCCCATATGACCATCAAGTCCATCCATCCATCATGTGCCATGCCAATAAGCGTGGGGGGTCATGTTCTGCCATCACACTTGATCACCAGAGTCGTGGATCAGCTCCGTGTTCCTGTCTTGACCATGCCATGTTGCCAAGCCATCCAGTATTTACTTCTCAGTCTTTACTTCTCTTCTTTTTATTGGTCAGTATGTTGTCCATCTTGCAAAAGGCTACCTTCGCAATGGAAATTCTTGTTCTAATCTCTTTGAGGCTTCTCCCATCAGATGTTATGACTATTCCAAGATAACTGTATCGATTCACTTGCTTAAGAATATGCCCATATGACCATCAAGTGGTAGCACAATAATGACCTCATTGACCATCAAGTGCCAGCACAATAATGACATCATTGACCATCAAGTGCCAGCACAATAATGACCTCATTGACCATCAAGTGCCAGCACAATAATGATCTCATTGACCATCAAGTGACAGCACAATAATGACCTTATTGACCATCAAGTGACAGCACAATAATGACCTCATTGACCATCAAGTGCCAGCACAATAATGACCTCATTGACCATCAAGTGCCAGCACAATAATGACCTCATTGACCATCAAGTGCCCATTGATCTGTTACAAAAATGTGGCTAGCACCAAGTACCCAACAAAAAATAGTCTTATGCTTTCTAGTACCTACTGGAAACTGGTTCATAGGTTAAAACGGGTAAGCCTGCCAGCTGGCCAGAATATTCCGTACCTGTTTGTACAATTGCTGACGTACTCCATGAGTATATGGGAAACTGGCAGCAGTAGGTCTCTTGTCCTAGCTGTTAGTTAGTCATCAGATTATTATCACTGCATATTGGACAATTCCGTCCATTAGTGCTCGGATCCCCGCCTCAGTACCTCCCTCATTACATAGCGGTAGATGACATCCTTGTCCTAGCTGTTATCTTAAAATCTGCAGGATCGGCTATTTCATCATGTTACCCAGACAGATATTTTGCTGTAAAGAATCCCTTGTACTTCATATATCGCTACCTTTGTAAAGGGCCTAGACCCTTCCTAGAGGTCATAGAAGGAGAATCTCAGTCCAGCATTCAAAGCCCATAGCACTGGCGAGAGTATTATGTGTGTACATTGTGTGGGGAGGTTCTCTGACATGATAATTAGCCCTGTAAATGGCCTCTTTTAGTTGCCTTTGTTGATTTCTAGCTGCCAAGGCATTTTAAATGTGTGCAACATGCATACAGGTCTTCCTAGTTCTTCCGCTTTATTTGAATCGACTCGCTGTCCAGTATCAAGTGATTTGCATTGCAATGTTATGTCAAACCTGTGGTTCATTACATCCAACTTGAGCAACCATTTTTTTAGGTTTGCTTTCCCTAGCCTTTGACTGTCCCTAGTCTAACTGCAAGATTTGTGTGTCTCTTCATCTAGTTCCTATCTCTTAACCTCTCTGAATTTGGAGACCCTACCACTATCAGCACTACCATCGGCACAGCTATTGGAGACATTGCAACATGCAAACCCATCTAAATCTTCAAGGTGCAGATACATCAGAGGGGATGTTCAATAAACTAAAGATAGCAGACACTGAAACAATGATGAATATAACTGTGCAACTGGTAAAATAACACCTAAACATTTGCTCCAGGAATATCCAATATAAGCAGAACAAAGAAAATCATTTTAGTTTACACCTGCTTCATTTGAGAACAAGCTCTTTGTGGATGTCAACAAGCTCAAGTTCACAGCTGCTTTCTTTAAATATTTTCACGTTGACGTCTGAAGGTGAACGAAGTAGAATAAGATGATGATTTCCAATTGACTACTACAAAAATCAAAGGGAAGACAACCATTGTTATTTTATTTTGTAATCATCCATTCCACGACACACAGGTCTACTAGCATTGCAAGCAGACCTGATTCCTCTTTTTTCTTACTTGCATATCCTTTCCATGATGTCGCAATCAACCCCCACATTGTGGCGTGCTCTACATTTAACACAAAAGATCATAATCAGCATCTTTTGGCTGTTTGTGATTTACCGGACAAGTTTATGTTCAGTAGTTTGCCATTGCTTTCTGAATGCCTGACATTCATACCTGTCACACGTCGTTCTTGATGATAATATCAATGTTCTTGATGATCTTTGCTTGATATTGTCGTGTGATGGTCGTTGTCTAGGTAACGATGTTCATGGTGTGTCAATTGAGATATCTAACTGTCTCTTAATCCAACTCACCCCAGAAGTGCACCTTCACCAGTCATGAAACAAGATTGAGTTGGCGCACATAATCATTTATTCCAGAAATAAGACGGACAGACGGAACATGTTTATACATCCAGAAATAATGTAATCCATAGAATATAATATCCTCCTCACAATTTAACCAGCACACATCAATGCCTTCTCAAGCCTGCTTCATATCTCAAATTGCTATGCACGGCTGGATCTCCTACAATACAACCCACACATTGGGTCGGAGCCACTGCTCAACTATGCAACCCACTCTGGGTTTTTTGGGCCTCACTCCCTGTAGAACCCACTCTGGTTCAGGCCTGTCTTCACCACTAGGAGAACAACACAACACGGAGATCTCTAACTCCGCTTCTCCTTAGACTACCGATCAGTTCGGCATCTACACATCAACTGTCCTGAAGTCCCTTGACTTCACACAAAACTACAGTATCTCTCCCCCCCCCCCCATCCCTCCTAGGGGTTTTTTCCTCTACCCTCACTATTTTATTTCTCAGGACTGGCTGTTTTCTCATAGCCAGGTCAGTCACTTTACTGTCTCCCACTCTCACCTCCATTCTTCCTCATGCCCGGTCACTCACCTCAATGTCAATGACCCAGGCTTATGTCATCACCCCCCTCTTAAAAGAAAACTTCGTTTTCAAATATTGGGAGACTAAAACTTACGAAACATGTGACCCAGACATATAGCCTGGGTAGCCCTAAGTATGGCTCCACCTCACTTCAGCTACCACCCTAAATAATACATCAAATGCTTATAGTACATTCCCATATTCCCCACACATAAATACAACCATCTTTCTATCTTGTGTATCAATGCATGAATTAATACATCACATAATAATAATACATCATAGAAAAGCATTATACTTATGTACCCACAGGTCTCTGACTACTTCACGACCACACAATACTATTTGTGTACCGACCCTATATCAGGTGGTTCTGTTCTTGCATTAACCCTCCTCTGATTCCTGTCGATGCTGTGTCTACCTTTCGTGTACCCATGACTCATGGTACCTCTACAATTACAACATCTGTTTGCTATCCCTAGCCCTGGGTCAGTAATGTTGCGAACACTCTTTTGACCTGACTCAACTTTCCTATCTGCATCTTGCACCGTTACACTTGAGTCTCTGTTTAGTCCTGAACTCTTTATTCAATCTTGGCCCATGTATCTGGCACCTTGCTTTCTGCTGCATACGCCTTATGCCTATGTGCCCTGCACATGCACTATCCTGATCTGTTCTAGTATATCGGTCTCTATGTGCTAAAGGTACTGCTCCTTGCCCACGTGCAGTTCCACTATCTGAAAACCTGTGAGTGAGAACATTGTTCTTCCTCTCGAAGCACCATCTACCTTTCTTTGACTGCCTATACCTCAGCTATACTGTCTAATTTAGGTTCTCTTGTGGTAACTACCTCATTACTGCTTACACTATATTTTTGGTCCCAATAAACTACTTCCTCTTCTGTACAATCTTTAACTCCTATAACATTTCCTATGATCAAATCAGCCACTGGTGAGTCCAAAACACACGCTGTCACTCTTCCAGTGATATATGGTGTTTTTACTGTTATTATGGCTAATGGGTAGAACTCTACTGTGCCGTTGAATGTTATGCATCTAATCTTTTTCCCTGTATAATCCGAGGGATCTATTAAACTTCTCCTCACTCCGATAGACGTACATCCGGAATCCCTAATTGTTAACGCTGGTCTATCATTGACAAATCCCTGATGTAGCTTCAAACTTCCTCCTTCATGGACTGCTGATCCTGCTTTCACTGTATGACCACATATTAGGACTGGCTGACTGTCTTTTTCAAAAAGAGGTTTGCACCCACTACAATCTTCATTGTTCAGCGTCTCAATTACTTGCGCTGCATTTGAGTGCTCTGTTTCTCTCATCCTACATTGATGGCTGACATGCCCATTCTTTCCACATTTGAAACAAGTAATCTCCCTTTTAGTGTTGTTCGTTGGTCCATCTGATGGTTGTGTATCACACTCTGCTGCCTTGTGTCTCCAGCTCCCACAATTCCAACATCCGGCATAATTTGGACGTCTCTGGAAATTCCCTCTTCTATATGGGTACCGTCCTACTCTACCAACATTGTTTCCTCGGAAACCATTATCTTGAAGTTCTTGCTGCTCACCTTTCTGTGCTGAATCCACACTTTTCGCCCTTGGTCTGATGACTGGATTCTGGTCCTATTTAGTGTACGCTGCACAGACTATTTCCTCACTCATTAGTTTCCCAATAGAACTGTTAGGATGTGCAGTCATATAGTTTTGCCCTAACTGAGACATTGTGTCTATGTCCTTTGGCTTCCGTTCCTCAAAGAACGCCACTAAATTAGAATTGCATGCAGACACTACCTTGTCTCTTAACATTAGATTTACTAATTTATTAAAATCTTTCTCTACTTCTGCGAGCTCCATTCATTTGTTAAATGCATTCTTTACAGTGTTAACAAAGTCTGTGAAATCTTAATTTGTCTCTGGCACTAACTGTCTAAACTTTGTTCTATATCCATGCTCCGTGAGTTGGAACTTTGTGAGCAAACATTGACGTAAGATAGTGTAGTTGTTTCTTTCTTCTACAGGTAAATTGAACATGGTCTCTAGTGCCTTGCCCGTAAGAAATTCGCCAAGTCGCATCCCATATTCTGCTTCCGGGATCCCTAGAGTTTTCACAGATGATTCGAATCTCGAAAGATAGGCCTCAAGACAATCCCGGTCCGTAAAGTATGGCAGTTTCAATCGCTGTGAGGGATGTGAAGGTCTTCTGTTTTCCTCACCTTGACCCTTCGAAGATAGTTCTAGTTTTTTAAACTCAATTTCAGTTTGCATCTGACACTTAATCTTCTCTTTCTCAATTTCCATTTTCATTTGTGTCTCTTTCTCTTCCTGTAGACGTTTTGCCTCGCGTTCATTATGCCTCTCCTCTCTTTCAATCTGTTTTTGTTCCTTTGCCTCGGCATACTCCTGTAACTCTTTACCCTTCAGGCCTATTCTTTCACCTGTTTCAATAAAGTCCATTAAAGTAGGCATCTTGTACTTGTGGACACGTTGCTGTCAATCAGCCAACTATAAATGTACAGACTCTGCTGCTAGTCTGTGTCAATTCCCTACGTACGCCAGCACTCCCTGTGTACGTAAATTCGTAGTGCTAAAATATCACTCTGTACTCACCCAGTCACTCTATAAGTACTAGGTAGTGAGGGGGGAAGTATCACCTATACTCCCTCGTATATATATCTATGACCACAAGTTCATAAAGTCCCTGGAAATATTGTTAAACATACATATAAATACATATACAAAACAAATGGATGATAACACTAAGTGATGACTATCCAACGCTAGACTTCACAAGCTGAGTACACGGAGACGATGATCACAAAGAAATAAACCACAGTAACAACCACAAGCTTGTGTAGGGACACCCACAGTGCGCGTAAAATATAAACTGACTCAGATACCACTAGATAGTAGACACGACAAAAGTTCACAATAATAACATATATCCGAACACAGCAAATATCATATGCAAATATTATGAAAAGAAAGAGAAACAAAAATAATTTATAGCATCAAAATATACACAAATCTGACGTCAGACAACTGGGCTCTAGATATTGGTTAAGACTATTCCAATGCCACTGCACGACACGTTAACTCATTAACGTTTTCCTTACCAAAATATCGTAAGCACCGGAAAGAAAAATTAATTTTTGTGCTATATCCCGACTCTCGAGAAACACCCCAAAAATCCCCTACACCTGACAAACACTGGACCACATACAAATAATTGCGTAACACCCGACAACAATAAATATGACGATGGGAGCAACAACAAAAAAATAATGTGTAACTGGTTGGCCGACAAATATGTGCCTATTAATCCGTCGCCAAAAGTTCTTATTTTGCTGTTAATAGTTTTTCACAATATGCTGGCAATGTCTGTGTTAAATTCTCCGAAATGTTTACGACGCTAGATTTCAAAGCGACTTGTTGTTTTGTTGAGTGGTTCCTGAAGTCACGTGGTGATCACAAGTTCCAACTGTCGACAAAAATTGAAGATGATAGTAATATCCAAACTGTTCTGTCTCAACACAGTCCGTAACGTTATTGTACTTTCTCTGTACGTGGTGGCACCACAGTAATAATCCAAAGTGTTCTTTCGATTGTCGTACGAATTGAAGATGATGGTAATTATCCCAAAATGTTCTGGATTGCCGTTACCCGACAAGATTCACCAAAAAGAAAAAGAGAATGGCAGCCAATGTTCAGCGCTTTAAATTTGGGTATATAAATCCTTATCAGCAAAGAAATACAACCATGGTTGCGATGACGATAAGTTAAAACTGTTTGCTCATAACAGAATAATGATGACAAAGGCTTGAACAAAGACGAAACATTAAAGTCTGGTTTTCGTTCATAAACAAGTTGTTTATCCAGTTCTCTGGAAAATCTCAGTAACTTGTCACTGTCCCCAGCCTTGACCTTGCCGGACACCTCAAGTCAGTACCTCAGTCTTCTTTGTCACAATAATCCACACTGACTGTCTGTAAAATGACCGGACACTTTTCCGTCATACAAAAAACACTTTCCACCCAACCTCTCAGCCCCGACACGGCTGCTATTTTTAACTTCGTGGAAAATACACTTTACACCATTAACCCTCCCCAACTCTGGCGGTAGGGTTCTTGTTGCCACCCGTCCTATTAACTGCGTCAATCTTACCAGTCAACTTGCGCCAACACAGTGCGTTTCCTCAGCACACACACACCCACTTCTCCCCACACACAGGATGTTGCGACGAAATTGCTCACTGTCTTCAATCTTTGGTTCAATCCTGTCCTTATCAAACACACACTAGGGCTGACCTCACTTGTTGCAAACCCCTCACTGTCCATGCGACATTTCCTCTGTGCTGTCCGTGACCAAACACCCCTGCTACTGCAATCGACTCTCCCGGTTAGTCTGTATGGCGTGTCTTTATCACCGACAGCGGTAATGTCCTACACACACACATGCTGCCCTCGCCACTCTGGATTCAACACTGGTGTTTCATCGCCGCGTCTGCTAGTTTCAGCACTCCTGCCTGGTATCAAATTTACCTGTCACCGTAATGGACTCTCCCGGTCGATTTGTACTGCGTTAATTCTCCTGGCGCCCTGTCTAGACTGTTTACGTGTACTGACCGTCGTTAATTTACCTGTAGTAAACCTGACGTGAACTGACTGCTCGCCTGTGACCTCCGCCGCGCATTTTCCCCGCGCGCTGACAGTTTTTCTTCAATGTGGCGTCTTACACACACAAAAAGAGTTGCTGTTAATCACTTGACGCAGTACTGTCTAAATTGATGGAACGAAGCCACAGATAATAACTCCCCTCTCAGCGGAGAGCCCACAGATATCTTAGAATGACACAATGTCTATAATGCTCTTGACCGTACGTAGCCTTCCAAATACTCCTTACTAAGCGACGAGCGCCCAGATGTTCTTGATCGGACGTAGCCCTCAGATTGTCACACGTCATTCTTGATGATAATATCAATGTTCTTAATGATCTTTGCTTGATATTGTCGTGTGATGGTCGTTGTCTAGGTAACGATGTTCATGGTGTGTCAATTGAGATATCTAACTGTCTCTTAATCCAACTCACCCCAGAAGTGCACCTTCACCAGTCATGAAACAAGATTGAGTTGGCGCACATAATCATTTATTCCAGAAATAAGACGGACAGACGGAACATGTTTATACATCCAGAAATAATGTAATCCATAGAATATAATATCCTCCTCACAATTTAACCAGCACACATCAATGCCTTCTCAAGCCTGCTTCATATCTCAAATTGCTATGCACGGCTGGATCTCCTACAATACAACCCACACATTGGGTCGGAGCCACTGCTCAACTATGCAACCCACTCTGGGTTTTTGGGCCTCACTCCCTGTAGAACCCACTCTGGTTCAGGCCTGTCTTCACCACTAGGAGAACAACACAACACGGAGATCTCTAACTCCGCTTCTCCTTAGACTACCGATCAGTTCGGCATCAACTGACTTGAAGTCCCTTGACTTCACACAAAACTACAGTATCTCTCCCCCCCCCCATCCCTCCTAGGGGTTTTTTCCTCTACCCTCACTATTTTATTTCTCAGGACTGGCTGTTTTCTCATAGCCAGGTCAGTCACTTTACTGTCTCCCACTCTCACCTCCATTCTTCCTCATGCCCGGTCACTCACCTCAATGTCAATGACCCAGGCTTATGTCAATACCATTGTTAAAAATGACATTCGTCACAGATGCCTGTTTGATATTTCTATGTCACTATAACCAGATATGAAAATTTCTGAGAAATTGGGTCTATATAAGGTTACAGAAAGTGTTTAGACAAAGGAAAGAGTATGTTTAGAAGAATGAAAGTGTATGTTTAGAAGATGTTTAAAAGAAAGTCAGTGTGTTTTTAGAGGAAGGAAAGTGTATGTTTAGAAGATGTTTTAGAAGAAAGAAAATGTGTGTTTAGTAGAAAGAAAGTGTTTAGTAGAATTAATGTGTTTAGTAGAAAGAAAGTGTTTAGTAGAATTAATGTGTTTAGTAAACAAGAAAGGGTGTTCATAAAATGGAAACTGTACCTTCATATTTGACATTGCCCTCTAAATCGATGTTGATATCTGTCAGTTTAATGATTTCATCAACTTGTTCATCTGTCAGCCTCTCTCCTGAATTCAGAGAAAATAGATCATTAGCTTATTAATAAGTGATAGTAATGATAACTGGCAGTGATAATAGCAAAAGAAAATTAGGACATACGAGAATGTAAAGATACTGCCCAATCTTACATTGATTCAGAAAACGTCAGTGTATGAATTTATATCATCATCATCATCATCATCATCATCATCATCATCATCATCACCATCATCTCATCATCAACATCATTATCAACATCATCATCTCATCAACATCATCATCCACTAGCTTATCCCTTATTGAACTTTGCCCCTATAACAGTCTCTTTAAATGCCTATCTGTCAAAAGCTGGATGTCCTGACATGTACAGGGGGCTCTGCATGAACACCTTAAATATGATAGTTTGGGTGAAAATATTCTGAAAAGTAAATCACTGGGGGATTGGTCTGGTGAGTACGGGGAATATGGTACACACTGAAAGTGGAGGTCTTCGGTGGTTTCAACCGTTTTCAAGGGCAGAATGGGGTCGAGCATTGTCATGTTGACAAAAGACATCATTACTCAAAATTCCATGTTGTTTGGATGTGATTATGGGTTGAATCTTCCTACTCCACTCATATACTTGATGGACTGACAGGCATGCATTAACATACTGGACCTTCATTTGCTGATGAGTTTCTATAAGTTTCACCCCTTCACTGATCAAACAACGGATAACAGAGTGCTCCTCCTCTTTGGTGCATTTCAAAAGTGGTGTGACCATCTTTACACTGTCCTTATGATGTTACTGTGCTTGTCTGAGCTGTGATGTCACATGCTTAACAGTCTTGACATATTTAACAAAATTATTGACAATGGCATGGTTATTGTAATTTCTATCACACTTTTAAGGTTTTCATTTGAAGCCCCCTATACATCATCTATCACACCTTGAATCCATCAACGTTGTGGTCTTCCTCTTCTTTGCTTCTCTGTTATTCCTCCCCACATAATTATCTTGTCCAGAGATTCTTATATTTTCACAATACCAACATAATTATCTTGTCCAGATATTCTTATATTTTCACAATACCAACATAATTATCTTGTCCAGATATTATTATATTTTCACAATACCAACATAATTATATTGTCCAGATATTAATATCTTTTCACAATACCAACATATTTATCTTGTCCAGACATTCAAGTCTTTTCACAATACCAATATAATTATCTTGTCCAGAGATCCTTATATTTTCACAATACCAACATAATTATCTTTTCCAGACATTCAAATCTTTTCACAATACGAACATAATTATATTGTCCAGATGTTCATATCTTTTCACAATACCATCATAATTATCTTGTCCAGATATGCATATCTGTTCACAAGACCAACATAATTATCTTGTCCAGATATCTATATCTTTCCACAATAGCAATATATTAAATTTCTCTCAGTGTTGTTTGTTATAACAACTAATGTCATGCGATACTGTGTCCTTGATTGACAGATCTGCTTGTACTTTATTTTTCCCAATGAATTTTGAATTCTTTTCTACAAGACTTATATTTAAAGGTGTAAATATGCTATTTCAGCTGGTTTGTTAATGCCCTAGTTTGACTCTGTATGTTGCCACGGAAATGCATGGGCATAAAGGAATTGATAGAGAGTAATTTATAGAGAAGAATTAATAGAGAGGAATTAACAATGACAACAACAATAATAATAATAGTAACACAACCCACCAAATCAACAACATTGCCAAATACAACACAAGAAATCAACAACTTTGTTTAGACACAACCCTCACCCATTGCAGTCAGGAGGTGTCTCATCTCAGCAGCGCTGATGTAGCCTTGGCCTTCTCTGTCATAGGATTTGAAGGCTTCCTCAAAGTCCCTGAAAGTCCCCCATTCTTTCACATTCTTCGTCTGCTTGTAGATGGCCAGAAATTCTTCGTATGAGTACTGTTTCTCTCCTGTAAGAGATGTCCACACAGTGTGAGGTCATTGCCCAGTGAGATCATTGTCCATACAATGTGAGATCATTGTCCAAACTTCTGTCTTTCAGTTACTCAGATCTGATATTTGTTTAGGCGTTACATTTATTACATCTAATTATATCTATCAGTTTATTGCAACTGCATTTTTTTTTTCAGTGATCAAAACAGTGTCATCAACATTGTTGAATACATTTTACCCACTAGCTGATATTCTTGGCATGTCCTTTATGGACCTCATTATTATTTTGCTGTACAAAATGGATTATTCATTTACACAAGCAAATTACAATGCTGAGGTTGTCACAATGTTACTGACAGATAGAATTGGCTATAGTTATGTCCAGAGGTATGTCTGTGTGTGTACTCTGCAGGTATACTTAGGAACAGCTAGTAAACACTGGATAACACTAGTTTTCGCGCACACAACTTAACTGATTATGAAGAGACAAGATGACATCATGCACTATCCTCAGGAACCATATTAGAACAGGTAAATACACAATAGCCGGCCTCCCTGGTCCAGGAGTTACACGACTTCTTCTGTAATCCTGTATACTCTCGTGAGTAACGTGATGGTGCGCGAGAATCGGTAGTAGTTATCTCCGCATCGGTAACTTAAGGGGTATGTGAGCTGGTCGCTCAGAAAGCAATGGCAAACTACTGAGCGTAATCTTGCCAAGAAATCAACAATCAGCTGAAAGATGCTGATGTTGACAGCAATGTCCTGTAAAGGATATGCGAACAAAAACAAACAAAATACACAATATTGCCTTTCATTGGCCTTGTGATATAACAAGTCGCACTGGACTCTTTCCCGTGCCTGAACTCAACTGAAAGTCTGGCTAAGTTTCCCTCCTTAGCCCAAACACCGAGTAACTGGCTAGTTTACTTGACGTAGCCCACAAACTCAACTCTCCTGGCTAAGTTTTCCTAACTTAGTCCCAGAATTCAACTGCCTGGCTAAGTCTCCCTCACTTAGCCCCAGACTGACTGAGACTGAATGCCTCCACCCATCATTTCCTTCACTCTATATTCAGTCTCTTAGGGATCCCCCATGAACAACTATTTCAATCTTGAACCCAATTACTAGCTCCCATCAAAATCCTTTCTTGGTTTCCCTTTGTCTTTTCTCTCTCCAGCATGTTCCTCTCTGTTCCTGGTGACTCAGACTGACATCTAAGTGATGTAACAATCTTTTGTGTAGGGTCTCAACCATTGTCTTGGGATTTCTTACTCCACCTCTCTGACCCTACATCCGTTTTCCTCTTATCTCCACACCTGTGAACTTGATTGTAATTTTCACATTCTTCATCTGTAAATCCACCCTACCTTGGCTTAAAAGCACGCATGTTACAGAGGTTATTATTATTAGTTTTCTGTTGGGTGTACCATCCGTGCACTCCGGAAAAGTCCATCATTGCTCCGATCCTCCCCCAACATATGCATCAGAATCCGGCTGCTAATAATGCCAGTTCTGTGCTAGTTGATGAGGCCCCTCATTCTTCTGATGTGTCTCTCGTGTCTGGTCATGGCAATTCTTACTCTTGAGTCTGAACAATGATATGAGTTCACTGGCATCAAAGTCCTCCGCTCTCAGCATCCCTAACGGTATGTGATTTCAAGGCAACAAGCAATTATAGTGAATAAATGCTATTTTGTTCTTTAATCATTGTTACTGGATGAACCAGCATTGTATTTTACATAACAGAAATAAACAGTCTTAATTAAACCTTATATTTTATGTGTTGGGACAGATGGAATAACAGAGTCCAAGAGAATCTTGATGTATGAAGACCATAAATGGGCACTCTCATGCTGTTTATGCTTCACCTCGACACTGCAAGGTACAAGAGACGGAGGATGAGAAGTGATGAGATAAAATGATGAGATGAGATGATGAGATGAGGTGAGATGATGAAGTGAGGTGATGATATGAGATGGTGAGATGATGAGGCAGATGATTAGATGAGATAAGATACTGAGATGTGATGAGGTAAAGAGATGAGTATGAGATGAGGTCATGAGATGATACAATGATGAGATGATGTGAAGAGATAAGATGATGACATGATGTGATGATATTCCATCCATCATGTGCCATGCCGGTAAGCGTGGGCGGTCATGTTCTGCCATCTCACTCGATCACCAGAGTCGTGGATCAGCTCCGTGTTTCTGTCTCGACCATGCCACAAGGCCAAGCCATCCAGGTACTTGCTCCTAGGTCTTCCCCTTGGTCTGTTCCCCTCGATCTTACCAGTTGTCACCAAATTCTCCAATCCATTTCTTCTCATAACATGCCCAACAAATTTTGACTGTGATGATATTATGAGATGTAATAAGATAATGGGATGAGATGGGATGATGAGCTGAGATGATGAGATGAGATGAGATGATGAGATGAGTTGAGATGATGAGATGAAATAATGAGATGAAATGAGATGATGATATTAAATGATAAGAGGATGAGATGAGATGAGATGCAATGGTCAGATGTAATGAAATGAAATGAGATCAGATGTGATGATGAGATGGGATAATGACATGACATGAGATGAGATGACGAGATCTTGTGTGTTATCACCAGAGTATTTAATCCAGAACAACAATGACCAACATCAGTGGAGATTCAGGGACACTTATACCTGCTGGCAAGGCACATGATGTTGATGGTTACCTTTGTGTTAAATGTAGGCCATCCCACCAGATCAATAATATTCTGTACAATACATGTGTGTCAGCCAATGTGAGAAAAAGAGTTCTTAAAAGTATATTCAGTCAATCCTAATGTACAGAAGTTAATCATGGACAAACAGCAGACTAGTGATGAAGTATGTTAAAGCTATAGGAATGTCATGTTATAGAAGTACTATAAATATATAGAAATACCATAACTGAGATAGTGTGAACTCAGTTAGCTCACAAAGAGAACTGGTTGCTCCCATTAGAATAATACAGTCCACAATCTTTAGGCACATCATGAGAATGGGAAATCTGGAGTACATCGTGACAACAGGAAAGTTGGAGGGAAGGAAAGGTACGGAAAGACAGAGAGAGAGATGATGTTTCATAGAGAGATGTTTGACATGGTATAAAGAAATATCAGTATTAGAAATAGTTGGCAGTATGTCAGACGGGAGCCATGAGTACACATGATCACCAACACCATATGGCATGGACTATAAGAGAGAGAGAGAGAGAGAGAGAGAGAGAGAGAGAGAGAGAGAGAGAGAGAGAGAGAGAGAGAGAGAGAGAGAGAGAGTATGGTGCAGAAGAACAAGTAGAACATCCAGGAGATATGGCGCCACAGAGAGTGATCTGGGCATCTGATCAACACTCAGGAGAGGCCACACTGACACATAATCATATTTCTACTGGTACCATTATAATTGGGACTATTCGCTGGTTGTAGACGATGAGGACAAAGGATGTTTAGGAATGTCTCAAGTGCTGTAATATCGTTTCTTGTCTCAATCAACACAACTCGATTCTGTAAGGTCTATTTTGGTGTCATTAACATGTCTCTTTTTATCACGTTCTTGACCTGTTGTTTTCCACCTCTGTTATTTAAGGTCTATTTTGGTGTCATTAACGTGACTCTTTCTATCACGTTCTTGACCTGTTGTTTTCCAACGCTGTTATTTAAGGTCTATTTTGGTGTCATTAACATGTCTCTTTCTATCACGTTCTTGGCCTGTTGTTTTCCAACGCTGTTATTTAAGGTCTATTTTTGGTGTCATTAACATGTCTCTTTCTATCACGTTCTTGGCCTGTTGTTTTCCAACTCTGTTACTTAAGGTCTATTTTGGTGTCATTAACATGTCTCTTTCTATCATGTTCTTGACCTGTTGTTTTCCAACTCTGTTATTTAAGGTCTATTTTGGTGTCATTAACATGTCTCTTTCTATCCTGTTCTTGTCCTGTTGTTTTCCAACTCTGTTATTTAAGGTATAATTTTGGTGTCATTAACATGTCTCTTTCTATCCTGTTCTTGTCCTGTTGTTTTCCAACTCTGTTATTTAAGGTCTATTTTGGTGTCATTAACATGTCTCTTTCTATCCTGTTCTTGTCCTGTTGTTTTCCAACTCTGTTATTTAAGGTCTATTTTGGTGTCATTAACATGTCTCTTTCTATCCTGTTCTTGTCCTGTTGTTTTCCAACTCTGTTATTTAAGGTCTATTTTGGTGTCATTAACATGTCTCTTTCTATCCTGTTCTTGTCCTGTTGTTTTCCAACTCTGTTATTTAAGGTCTATTTTGGTGTCATTAACATGTCTCTTTCTATCCTGTTCTTGTCCTGCTGTTTGACCAGAATGTCCTGCTACATACCTGGTCTGTCAGTGCCACCCCAGGCTTTGACGAGGGCCAAGGTCGGATTCAGCTCCACGCATCTCAGCAGGTCGCCCACCTTGACAGCGTCAATGAGACCATCTCTCCCGTCCCAGAAATCAAAGAGGTCGAAAACATCCCTGACATCTGTAAGAAGGCAAACACGCGAAACATGACAAGTGAGGAGAATCAAGTCTTGTGTATGGTGAACATCATACAAGCGACCGACTTTGTAGACAAAGACAAATGAAAGCTCTAGATGAGTGACATACTGGGAAACAGACATAAATTGATAGTTTTCTGCATGCTTCTCTTCTGTTTTGTTGTTGTTGTTGTTGTTGTTGTTGTTGTTGTTGTTCTTCTTCTTCTTCTTCTTCTTCTTCTTCTTCTTCTTCTTCTTCTTCTTCTTCTTCTTCTTCCTCCTCCTCCTCCTCCTCCTCCTTTGTCCTATTTCCCCTCTTTCTGTTATTGTCTTTTCTTTGTATTCCTTCTACTTCTCTTTTTTCCCACTCCAATACCCGTGCTCTTCTTTTTCTTTCTTGTCTTGTTTTCCTTTCTTCGTATTTTACTTATTTCTTCCCATCCCCATCTTCTATTGCAGACACCAGTTCCGTACACTGAGTAGTATAATAAACAAGAAGAGCTGCCTCCAAGAATTATGTCAGATTCTTCATTAGTTTTTCACGCATATGTACACTCCTGCATGCACTAATACATGCACACAAAGAAAAACAAACAACGAAATACATACAGTGTGTGTGTGTGTGTGTGAGAGAGAGAGAGAGAGAGAGAGAGAGAGAGAGAGAGAGAGAGAGAGAGAGAGAGAGAGAGAGCCTGCATGTTTAGACCAACTTCATATCTTCTTCGAATTCACACACACAATCATTCCACGCAGTTCATGACTCCACACTAAAATGATCCCCACGCGCTTATTAATACAGATGGATCTGTTATTTCAAAAAGCCAGTGGTTCCCGCTCTATGACCACGAGCAGCATGACAATGGAGGTGATGGCAGTAACACGGGCTTTCAGTTGGCTGTGATCACAGAATTACACCAACGTTTGTGTACTAAATGATTCAAGGAGCATGATCCGAATTGTCAAGGTAGGTTCTGTCCGTAGACAGTGGAATAAATCACAGCCATCTCCGTCCCGGTACATGCGGTAGTTTAGGGAAATGAAGGAGTTGGTAATCTTGCTTGCTGTGCATCCACTGTAGATGGCTAGTCCATGGATCTTTCCGATTATTCCCATGTCAACAACGGAGGACTCTTACGCCGGTAATTCACATAGGGGAAATTTTCCCGGAGACTCCTGGAGGTCGCCGTTGAGGCTACAGAGGTCTTGCTGTGTACGAGACTTTCGGCAGGTCGCCATGCGGAAAGATACCAAGCCATGTGGGATAAAAGTTCGACGCAATGAAGCCATTCCTCTTGTCTTTTAACTGATTCAGTGCAATACATAGAGTAGGTTTGGACCAACATAACCACCATCAAATGAATAAGTATAATGTAAATTCCTATTCCCTGAGCATTAAAATTGTGGAAGATACCGCGAACGAAACAAATAACACAATGTGGGGAACACTGTGGCGATATATCATTTATCGTCCACCCGTCCAAATCTGAGGTCACATTTGGTTAGATATTATCCTTCGGCAATGAATTAGTTAAACCTTTTTGTTAAAACACTTATGAGTTTATCTCATGCATCCAGGAAGAGCTGTGTACATAGTTTTGTATGACAGTATATCCAGTCTACATGCATGAGCAACACATGGGCTCTTCAATTCAGCCCAGGCTTTGTGCTATGGAGAGGTATACCTCCAACCCTGGTTGTAACCGCCCTGGGTTGTAGTTATTATACCTTTTTTGATGCATGGTGTATCAAATATATCATTCTTGAAGACGGTAAGGTGTCATTACAGAACATGTTTTACAATGCTCGGATCAAACGGTGTAGACTATACTTTGGTAAGTGGTTTATTTTTCTCCACAGCTCAAAAAAATATATCTGATTATACGTAAATGACAAGATAACGTGTCCCCGATATAGCTGCATTCTTTGGCTGTGGTTATAAGAAAGTGTAGATTACGCAGACAAAAATGTCGGCTTCGCGTGTGTAAATTTACCTGGTTATTTCTGCGCAATTTTCATACCTGATAAACAAAGAGCAGCAGGTGAAAATAGCACTGCTCTAGATTCCTGGCGGTTTGCGCGTGCTTGATTATATTGTCTTACTTGACCCATCTCTCTCTCTCTCTCTCTCTCTCTCTCTCTCTCTCTCTCTCTCTCTCTCTCTCTCTCTCTCTCTCTCTCTCTCTCTCTCTCTCTCTCTCTCTCGTTCAAATACTTTCCCTGTCTTTCCTAGTACTTCTTTAATGTTTTCATCGCTTGCCGAATTCAAAGCCACTCTCTTGCGCCAACATTTCTGATCTACATCTGCATAAGTTTAGTGTGGTTGTAATATATTACATTTTTCGATACACACAAATGTGCATACGTGATCCAGCCTCCTTTAATAGATCACACAATGAGATCCTAATTATTGAAATGTACATGGACAGACGCCTACTGGGCTCAATGACCAAGAGATTGTTAACGCGGGCACATATCCGACTTGTTTTCCCACCTTATCCGAGAAGATTTTGTGTCTCTTCCACTACCCATGGATCAGCGGGAGGCATACCATCCTCTGTTGTTGTTGTTGTTGTTGTTGTTGTTGTTGTTGCTTTGTTTTCTTTAATTACGCAAACATGTAGAACCGGCTCTGCGGCGAAGGGTTTACGAATGCAATTCTCGTTAATCCCGCATACCGCGTTCGAAACACAGCGATTTGGAAGCAGACCGCCTTGCGTTGGTTTTCATTAAATGGTATGAGTGCCGGTAGTTCAGAAAGCAATGTCAAAGAATGTTGAGGTTAACTGCGATGTCCTATAAACGATATGCAACTAACAATATTAAACATTTAGAAGCCAAATTAGAAATAGAAGCGCATAACTTGGACTGTGCTTCAGTGGCGCATAAGGGTATCAGGGAATAGTAACACTGTAGAATCTGTGAGTGCCGTAGGAGGCGACAAAGGACGGTTGGCGTGAGATTGGTCACCTCATCCCGCAGAACACGTGATCTGTAAATCTCCACCCACCATGACCAAGACTAGACAGGGCTGGGTGTCAGCTGGTAGACTCCACCCACCATGAGCAAGACTAGACAGGGCTGGGGGTCAGCTGGTAGACTCCACCCACCATGAGCAAGACTAGACAGGGCTGGGGGTCAGCTGGTAGACTCCACCCACCATGAGCAAGACTAGACAGGGCTGGGGGTCAGCTGGTAGACTCCACCCACCATGAGCAAGACTAGACAGGGCTGGGGGTCAGCTGGTAGACTCCACCCACCATGAGCAAGACTAGACAGGGCTGGGCGTCAGCTGGTAAACTCCACCCACCATGAGCAAGACTAGACAGGGCTGGGGGTCAGCTGGTAAACTCCACCCACAATGAGCAAGACTAGACAGGGCTGGGGGTCAGCTGGTAGACTCCACCCACCATGAGCAAGACTAGACAGGGCTGGGGGTCAGCTGGTAGACTCCACCCACCATGAGCAAGACTAGACAGGGCTGGGCGTCAGCTGGTAAACTCCACCCACCATGAGCAAGACTAGACAGGGCTGGGGGTCAGCTGGTAAACTCCACCCACCATGAGCAAGACTAGACAGGGCTGGGGGTCAGCTGGTAAACTCCACCCACCATGAGCAAGACTAGACAGGGCTGGAGGTCAGCTGGTAGACTCCACCCACCATGAGCAAGACTAGACAGGGCTGGGGGTCAGCTGGTAAACTCCACCCACCATGAGCAAGACTAGACAGGGCTGGGGGTCAGCTGGTAAACTCCACCCACCATGAGCAAGACTAGACAGGGCTGGGGGTCAGCTGGTAGACTCCACCCACCATGAGCAAGACTAGACAGGGCTGGGGGTCAGCTGGTAGACTCCACCCACCATGAGCAAGACTAGACAGGGCTGGGGGTCAGCTGGTAGACTCCACCACCATGAGCAAGACTAGACAGGGCTGGGGGTCAGCTGGTAGACTCCACCCACCATGAGCAAGAACTAGGCAGGCTGGGGGTCAGCTGGTAGACTCGACCCACCATGAGCAAGAATAAGACAGGGCTGGGGGTCAGCTGGTAAACTCCACCCACCATGAGCAAGACTAGACAGGGCTGGGGGTCAGCTGGTAAACTCCACCACCATGAGCAAGACTAGACAGGGCTGGGGGTCAGCTGGTAGACTCCACCCACCATGAGCAAGACTAGACAGGGCTGGGGGTCAGCTGGTAAACTCCACCCACCATGAGCAAGACTAGACAGGGCTGGGGGTCAGCTGGTAGATTCCACCCACCATGAGCAAGACTAGACAGGGCTGGGCGTCAGCTGGTAGATTCCACCCACCATGAGCAAGACTAGACAGGGCTGGGGGTCAGCTGGTAAACTCCACCCACCATGAGCAAGACTAGACAGGGCTGGGGGTCAGTTGGTAGATTCCACCCACCATGAGCAAGACTAGACAGGGCTGGGGGTCAGCTGGTAGACTCCACCCACCATGAGCAAGACTAGACAGGGCTGGGGGTCAGCTGGTAGATCCACCCACCATGAGCAAGACTAGACAGGGCTGGGGGTCAGCTGGTAGATTCCACCCACCATGAGCAAGACTAGACAGGGCTGGGGGTCAGCTGGTAGACTCCACCCACCATGAGCAAGACTAGACAGGGCTGGGGGTCAGCTGGTAGACTCCACCCACCATGAGCAAGACTAGACAGGGCTGGGGGTCAGCTGGTAGACTCCACCCACCATGAGCAAGACTAGACAGGGCTGGGGGTCAGCTGGTAGACTCCACCCACCATGAGCAAGACTGACAGGGCTGGGGTCAGCTGGTAGACTCCACCCACCATGAGCAAGACTAGACAGGGCTGGGGTCAGCTGGTAGACTCCACCCACCATGAGCAAACTAGACAGGGCTGGGGGTCAGCTGGTAGATTCCACCCACCATGAGCAAGACTAGACAGGGCTGGGGGTCAGCTGGTAGACTCCACCCACCATGAGCAAGACTAGACAGGGCTGGGCGTCAGCTGGTAGACTCCACCCACCATGAGCAAGACTAGACAGGGCTGGGGGTCAGCTGGTAGACTCCACCCACCATGAGCAAGACTAGACAGGGCTGGGCGTCAGCTGGTAAACTCCACCCACCATGAGCAAGACTAGACAGGGCTGGGGGTCAGCTGGTAGACTCCACCCACCATGAGCAGACTAGACAGGGCTGGGGGTCAGCTGGTAGATTCCACCCACCATGAGCAAGACTGGACAGGGCTGGGGGTCAGCTGGTAGACTCCACCCACCATGAGCAAGACTAGACAGGGCTGGGGGTCAGCTGGTAAACTCCACCCACCATGAGCAAGACTAGACAGGGCTGGGGGTCAGCTGGTAAACTCCACCCACCATGAGCAAGACTAGACAGGGCTGGGGGTCAGCTGGTAGACTCCACCCACCATGAGCAAGACTAGACAGGCTGGGGGTCAGCTGGTAAACTCCACCCACCATGAGCAAGACTAGACAGGGCTGGGGGTCAGCTGGTAGATTCCACCCACCATGAGCAAGACTAGACAGGGCTGGGCGTCAGCTGGTAGATTCCACCCACCATGAGCAAGACTAGACAGGGCTGGGGGTCAGCTGGTAAACTCCACCCACCATGAGCAAGACTAGACAGGGCTGGGGGTCAGTTGGTAGATTCCACCCACCATGAGCAAGACTAGACAGGGCTGGGGGTCAGCTGGTAGACTCCACCCACCATGAGCAAGACTAGACAGGGCTGGGGGTCAGCTGGTAGACTCCACCACCATGAGCAAGACTAGACAGGGCTGGGGGTCAGCTGGTAGACTCCACCCACCATGAGCAAGACTAGACAGGGCTGGGGGTCAGCTGGTAGACTCCACCCCCCATGAGCAAGACTAGACAGGGCTGGGGGTCAGCTGGTAGATTCCACCCACCATGAGCAAGACTAGACAGGGCTGGGGGTCAGCTGGTAGACTCCACCCACCATGAGCAAGACTAGACAGGGCTGGGGGTTCAGCTGTAGACTCCACCCACCATGAGCAAGACTAGACAGGGTTTGGGCGTCAGCTGGTAAACTCCACCCACCATGAGCAAGACTAGACAGGGCTGGGGGTCAGCTGGTAGACTCCACCCACCATGAGCAAGACTAGACAGGGCTGGGGGTCAGCTGGTAGACTCCACCCACCATGAGCAAGACTAGACAGGGCTGGTGGTCAGCTGGTAAACTCCACCCACCATGAGCAAGACTAGACAGGGCTGGGGGTCAGCTGGTAGACTCCACCCACCATGAGCAAGACTAGACAGGGCTGGGGGTCAGCTGGTAGACTCCACCCACCATGAGCAAGACTAGACAGGGCTGGGGGTCAGCTGGTAGATTCCACCCACCATGAGCAAGACTGGACAGGGCTGGGGGTCAGCTGGTAGACTCCACCCACCATGAGCAAGACTAGACAGGGCTGGGGGTCAGCTGGTAGACTCCACCCACCATGAGCAACACTAGACAGGGGCTGGGGGTCAGCTGGTAAACTCCACCCACCATGAGCAAGACTAGACAGGGCTGGGGGTCAGCTGGTAAGACTCCACCCACCATGAGCAAGACTAGACAGGGCTGGGGGTCAGCTGGTAGACTCCACCCACCATGAGCAAGACTAGACAGGGCTGGGGGTCAGCTGTAGACTTCCACCCACCATGAGCAAGACTAGACAGGGCTGGGGGTCAGATGGTAGACTCCACCCACCATGAGCAAGACTAGACAGGGCTGGGGGTCAGATGGTAGACTCCACCCACCATGAGCAAGACTAGACAGGGCTGGGGGTCAGCTGGTAGATTCCACCCACCATGAGCAAGACTAGACAGGGCTGGGGGTCAGCTGGTAGACTCCACCCACCATGAGCAAGACTAGACAGGGCTGGGCGTCAGCTGGTAGACTCCCACCCACCATGAGCAAGACTAGACAGGGCTGGGGGTCAGCTGGTAGACTCCACCCACCATGAGCAAGACTAGACAGGGCTGGGCGTCAGCTGGTAACTCCACCCACCATGAGCAAGACTAGACAGGGCGGGGGTCAGCTGGTAGACTCCACCCACCATGAGCAAGACTAGACAGGGCTGGGGGTCAGCTGGTAGATTCCACCCACCATGAGCAAGACTGGACAGGGCTGGGGGTCAGCTGGTAGACTCCACCCACCATGAGCAAGACTAGACAGGGCTGGGGGTCAGCTGGTAGACTCCACCCACCATGAGCAAGACTAGACAGGGCTGGGGGTCAGCTGGTAAACTCCACCCACCATGAGCAAGACTAGACAGGGCTGGGGGTCAGCTGGTAGACTCCACCCACCATGAGCAAGACTAGACAGGGCTGGGGGTCAGCTGGTAGACTCCACCCACCATGAGCAAGACTAGACAGGGCTGGGGGTCAGCTGGTAGACTCCACCCACCATGAGCAAGACTAGACAGTGCTGGGGGTCAGCTGGTAGACTCCACCCACAGTGAGCAAGACTAGACAGGGCTGGGGGTCAGCTGGTAGACTCCACCCACAGTGAGCAAGACTAGACAGGGCTGGGGGTCAGCTGGTAGACTCCACCCACCATGAGCAAGACTAGACAGGGCTGGGGGTCAGCTGGTAGACTCCACCCACCATGAGCAAGACTAGACAGGGCTGGGCGTCAGCTGGTAGACTCCACCCACCATGAGCAAGACTAGACAGGGCTGGGGGTCAGCTGGTAGACTCCACCCACCATGAGCAAGACTAGACAGGGCTGGGCGTCAGCTGGTAAACTCCACCCACCATGAGCAAGACTAGACAGGGCTGGGGGTCAGCTGGTAGACTCCACCCACCATGAGCAAGACTAGACAGGGCTGGGGGTCAGCTGGTAGAGGGCGTACGCTTTATTGGGAGCTGAAAGGCAGAAGAAGCATAGAGGAGGAAGAAAAAAAAAAGGAAGAAGATGGAGGATGATAAGAAGAAGATGGAGGAAGATAAGAAGAAGATGGAGGGGGGTAAGAAGAAGATGGAGGAGGATGAAAAGAAGATGGACAAGATCAGAAGAAGATGGAGGGGATAAGAAGAAGATGGGGGAGGATAAGAAGAAGATGGAGGAGGATGAACAGAAGATGGAGGAGGATAAGAAGAAGTTGGAGGAGGATAAGAAGAAGATGGAAGAGGATATGTAGAAGATGGAGGAGGATAAGAAGAATATGGAGGAGGATAAGAAGAAGAAGATGGAGAAGGATAAGAAGAAGATGGAGAAGGATAATAAGAAGATGGAGGAGGATAAGAAGAGGATGGAGGAGGATAAGAAGAGGATGGAGGAGGATAAGAAGAAGATGGAGAAGGATATGAAGAGGATGGAGGAGGATAGGAAGAAGATGGAGGCAGATAATATAAGAAGACGGGGGAGGATTAGGAGAAGAAGAAAATCCTATAGGAGGGAAAATCAGTCCGATCCTTTTTTTCCCACCCAGGAAAGGAACGGTGAGGAATTTACATTGCTCACGAGATAAGAGATCGCCAGGCAGGGCAAAATTAACGGGTATTTTCAGACTGGAACAGTGTGTGTAGCTAAATATACATAGTTTACTTGCTGTGTATGTTTGTAAATCCTAACAGGCATACTCAGCTTTCAGCGGCGTGTCGCTTGCTGGAGTCTGACTCAGGCTGAACTCCCGCTATCACAAAATTTCTTAGCTTTGCCTAAACTTTTTAGTTAGGCAGCGAATTTGTGAAAAGCAAGTCTGTATGTTGTTGAGTGTGCGTATATTTGATGAGGTGATAAACATAGCCGTTTTATACCAGTGTGAGACATTGAAGATATGGGTTTAAATCCTAATTTATTTTCAGACTAAGTAGATCAAATGTAGCTGAATAGATGGATAGACAGACACATATTTCAAACAAATTCAAATAAACAGAAAGACAGGCAGGCAGGCAAACAGGTAGGTAGGTAGGTAGGTAGGTAGGCAGGCAGGTAGGTAGGTAGGTAGGCAGGTAGGTAGGTAGTTAGGTAGGCAGGTACGTAGGTAGGTAAGTAGGCAGGATAGGTAGGTGATAGGTAGTAAACAGGTATGTAGGTAGATAGGTATCAAACAGGTAGGTAGGTAGGTAGATAGGTAGTAAACAGGTAGGTAGGTAGGTAGGTAGACAGGTAGGTAGGTAGTTAGATAGGGAGGTAGGTAGGTAAGTAGGTAAGTAAGTAGGTAGGTAGGTAAGTAGGTAGGTAGGTAGGTAGGTAGGCAGGTAGGTAGGTAGGCAGGTAGGTAGGTAGGTAGGTTGGTAGGTAGATAGGTAGTAAACAGGTAGGTAGGTAGATAGGTAGCAAACAGGTAGGTAGGTAGGTAGACAGGTAGGTAGGTAGTTAGATAGGGAGGTAGGTAGGTAGGTAGGTTGTAGGTAGGTAGGTAGGTAGGCAGGTAGGCAGGTAGGTAGATAGGTAGTAAACAGGTAGGTAGGTAGATAGGTAGCAAACAGGTAGGTAGGTAGGTAGGTAGACAGGTAGGTAGGTAGGTAGTTAGATAGGGAGGTAGGTAGGTAGGTAGGTAGGTAGACAGGCAGGTAGGCAGGTAGGTAGATAGGTAGTATACAGGTAGGTAGGTAGATAGGTAGCAAACAGGTAGGTAGGTAGGTAGGTAGGTAGGTAGACAGGTAGGTACGTAGTTAGATAGGGAGGTAGGTAGGTAGGTAGGTAGGCAGGCAGACATTTAGGTAGGTAGGTAGGTAGGCAGGTAGGTAGGTAGGCAGGTAGGTAGGTAGGCAGGCAGGTAGGTAGGTAGGTAGGTTGGTAGATAGGTAGTAAACAGGTAGGTAGGTAGATAGGTAGCAAACAGGTAGGTAGACAGGTAGGTAGGTAGACAGGAGGTAGGTAGGTAGGTAGGTAGGTAGGTAGGTAGGTAGGAAGGTAGGTAGGTTAGTTGGTTGGTAGACAGATAAACAGATTTATAAATAGACCGATGGATGGACGGGTGGGAAGAGTGATATACAGATATACAGATGGACGGACGGACACTAGCTCGTCTAATTGGGTTGGGTTTAGTGTATCGAGTCGCTTTCACTGTAAGGCTGCTTGTTACCATGGCAACAGCACAACTTATTCCCTTAACAGTTTTGTAATTTGAGCTCAAACACAATTTATGAGAGAATGCCCTTGTAGTCCGCTTACCTCGGACAGCATAGCCATCCGTAAACACCGCTACGTCGCTCTCTCCAGTGTTTTTATCTATTAGTGCAGTGGTTCTCAACCTTTTTTGGCCCATGCACCCCTTCGCCATATGTTCAGAATGTCAATTCCCCCCTTCCCCCCTTTCGTATTTCCTAACTTTAAATCCCCCCCCCCCCCCAGGGTTCCTTCACAGTATATGTAAAAATGGAAGCTACATTTAATAACACTTACTAGAACAAGTCTAAAAGTCTACATAAAACGTTATTTGCGGGTCTACTTACGTTATAAAACGAATTTCAGAATAGCGAGACATACAGAACCTTAAAGTATGGAGGGAAAACAATATCAAGTAATAGGTTTTTGCATTACCGTGATCTTGAAATAATCTCCCCCCCCCCCCCCCCCCTGGAAAACCTAAAATTCCTCCCTGGGGGTAGGGAGGGGGAGTGAAATTCTTCACCGGTTGAGAACCACTGTATTAGTGCTTTGACCTCAGTGTCCAATTGAAAAGTTATTGAAAACCAGCGAACAAAGAAGAAGAACCTGCTGCCATTCAGTGAGATCTCGACACGGAAGACAACTGTGTTATAAACATAAGCATGTCTCAGGCACTGCTGCAATTCGTTGGTCGTATTAATCGTGGTCGAGACAAAAACACGGAGTTGATCCACGACTCTGGTGATCGTGTAAGATGGCGAAACATGACCGCCCACGCTTATCGGCATGGCACAGGATGCTGATAATTAAACTTCACAGTTGTATCCAACAAGAAAACGGGGCTGCAGGGCGTGGTGCCTGGAACAAGGGTTGGGGTTCGACCAGGGCGTAGATGGACACGGGACATTGGATATATGAGCATGCAAATACATGAGGCCGGGAAACTGGCGCAGATTGAGAATGTCTCCGGCATGAATTGATGAGATCGACGTTGTGAAATTGACGAGCTATATAATGATGATGATGCAGTCTTGAAAGATATTTATAGAACTACACATTCTCTCACATCTACAACTTGAATTACTGTAATATCTGGAGGTTTCAAGAACAGCTGCTACCCAGCTGCCATTTTCTTCTCAACAGTCTATCAACACTAGGCTAATAATAAACTCGACCTAACATCTCAGATTGAAAGATAGCCGGGCCTGATTCACCGACCCATCGGAGGCCAACTCCACCAGCGCATTCCTCCAGCCCCCTAGCTCCCAATTTTAATCTGCCGGCAGAGGAAAATAGGACTTGCTGTAAACATCACATAAATACACGGCGTTTAAATGTATATCTTTTACATAGTTACTATACGTTATGGAGAAAGTTAGTTGCGTATCCTTTACAGGACGTTGCAGTCAAACCCAGCGTGTTTTAGCTGTTTGGGATTTCTTGACAAGTTTACGCTAAGTAGTTTTCTGAATGTACGGCACTCATACGTTTGTATGGGAGCCAACGCAAGGCGGTCTGCTTCCAAATCACCCGCAGCTGTGTCTCTAACGTGGTATGCTTGATTACGAATTGCATTTGTAAATCCCTTCACCACGGAGCCGGTTACGTTATATACATATGTAGCAGTCAACCCCAGCATTTTTGGCCGATCGTGATTTCTGGACAAGTTTGCGTTCAGTAGTTTGCCATTGATTTCTGAAACGATCGGCACCCATGCCATTTTATAAAAACCAACGCAAGGCTGTCAGCTGGAAAATCACTCGCAGCTGTGTTTCGAACGCGGCATGCGGGATTACGAACAGCGTCTGTAACACCTTCTCCACGGAGTCGAGCCACATAAATACAACTTATAATTACATTTTCTTTATAGCCAAGTTATTGCTTACTTCTGGTGATAATTAACGTACGTAATAATCTTCTTATTGTCCGCGATGTCTGGCGGTGGTGAGCATGTCTTGCCCAGTCTTCTATGTCGTGTGGTGTCAATAATTTATGACATTAATATTCCTCCGTGCCATGACGACAAAGTTTCGTGCCATGACGACATAGTTTCGGTATCTTCTTTCTTGGTCTCCCCCTTGCCCCCCCCCCCCCCCCCCCCCACCCCCAACAGGCCGTTGTGACGACATACTTCACCCTTGCTCTTCTCATGACGTGCCCAAAAAATATGGACTACCTTCTTCTGTTGCGAATAACCAACTCTCCATGTGAGTTAACTTCTTTCGAGATACTTCGTTGCTCTTTCTATCTACCCATAGTAATCACATTCTTCTATAAATCCACAACACTGAAGCTTCCCCATAATCCCTCGAGTGTCTGCTAATTGTCCATGATTGGCTTCCGTACATCAGGAATTGCTCAATATAGCTTTTAACTGATTTCGTGTCATGCGATGATTAATCGTCTTAAGCGACTTGCCGTATCTGCCATGGGCTTATAAATGACCGACATATTGTCTTTGCATTATATCATCTACAGGGGACTCAACACCAGAAATATTATCTAGAATCTCACTGGCATCTGGTGCCTTCAATAAACTGTTAAACATCTGGAAGTCAAAGTCACTCAGCCAACATACGAAACTTACAATCTTCAATTCTTGTGTGATTCCAGTGCTAACGTATCGATGTGAGAGTTGGAAATCAACGGTAGCTTTAGATAAAAAATTAGACAATTTTGAGAACAAATGTCTTAGAAGAATTCTAAACATCCAGTGAACAGATTTCAAAACCAATGCGCAAATAAGACAAGAGACTAAGCAAGATATTGTATCCAATTTTATAAGAAAAATCCGTTGGAACTACATCGGCCATGTACTCAGAATGGACAAGACAAGACTCCTCTACCAAGCTTCATATGGTCACCAGTAGGGAAAAGAAAACGGGGAAGACCAAGAGAGACCCTGCGTAGAACCATCATTAGAGAAGGCTCATTCAACGGCCAAGTGAACATCCAAGATCTACAACAAGTAGCAGCGAACCGCCAGGCATGGAGAGCCATGACTTCTGCCCTATGCTCTGCCTTAGGCTCAAGAGGAAAGACTAACTAATTTTAATATGACATGTCTACTACCATATTAACTACTACCATTCTACTACCATTAAAAAATTTGAATCCGCACAGATAGGAATCGAACCCAGGACCACCTGGTCGGAATGCATGCGTCTAGCCACTAAGCTTCCACGGCAACCGAAGATGGTAGAGTAGAACTTACAGTCCCAGAATCGAGTACCCTAGACTGCAGTAACATCAACAAGGATGGAGAGATATGGAAATATTCTGTAGTGGCAGTAAAGTGCCAAACACCTGGTATAGACAGTTAAGATAGAAACAGACAGGACAAAGCAGATAACGGAGACACAGACACAGCTTACCTTCCAACTCATCTCGTGTCAAGTCTGCCATCGTTGGAAATTTGCTTCAGATTTTCCCTGCAAGTTACAAAATGTGCGGGGATATCAGAGTATTTACAGTAAATTGAGGTTGAAATATGTTTCTCCGTCCGTCCCTTCGCCCACCTACCTACCTATTACCTATCTACCTATTTATATAACTACCTTTTTAACCAACCTGTTTAGTTATCTATTTACCTGCCTACGTAACGAAATGTTTGTTTGTTAGTTTGTATGTTTGCTAAACATGAATATGTTATTCTGCAACTGACGTTCGAATGGTGAACGACATGATGGGCAGAATAATTGACAGTCGTGTCCACACAATTTTATCTCTTTGAAACTCAAGTTCGTTTGTTCGTTAGCTCTTTCTTATGTTATGTTTCCATGTCTATCTCTGTAAGTCTGTATGCATGCCTCTGTCTCTGTCTGTCTTTGTCTCTGTCTCTGTCTCTCTCTCTGTCTCTCTCTCTCTCTCTCTCTCTCTCTCTCTCTCTCTCTCTCACACACACACACAGAAACACACACACAAACACACACACACACACACGCAAACACCATATGTCTCTTTCTTTCTCGCTTTTATTCTCTCTCATATGCATGTATGCAACAACAGCACCAACAATAAATACAACAACAATAACAACAACAACAACAACAACAACAACACAACAACAACAACGACACGCATCATCAACATCAACAACAACACAAACAGTATCAACAACAACAACAAAGCACACATCAATAATAACAACACAGAAATCGACGACATCATCAACAACAACAACAACAACAACAACAACAACAACAAAACAAGACACACATTAAATAAAACACAAACATCACACCAACAACAACACAACAACACAACATCAACATCAACAACAACAACAACAACAACAACAACAACAACAACAACAAAACAAGACACACATTAAATAAAACACAAACATCACACCAACAACAACACAACAACACACACATCAGAATTAACAGCAACAAGAAAAACAACACAAACATCAACAACAAAAACAACAGCACACACATCAACAACAAAAACAACAACACATACAGCAGCAACATCACCAACAACAAAACAGACATCATCATCATCAACAACAACAAGAACAAACACTATCAACAACATTACCACCATCACCAGAAACAACACCACACCAACAATGTCAACAACAACGACATTAACTCCACTAAGAACAACAACATCCAGAAAATCAACAAAATCAGCAATGAAAACAACAATACAGCAGGGATAACAAGATAAACATCACCGACATCACTAGCAGCAGTAACAACTCTATTAGCAACGATACGAATAATAATACAAACAACACCATCACCAACAACAAGGATATCACAACACCCAAGAACGGCAATAACAACACCAACAACAAAAGTGACAACAACAACACCAGCAACAACAAAATAACAATACCAACAATGACAACAACAAAGCAACATTAAAAAGAAGACAAACAACAACAACAACAATAACAACAACGCTACTAGCAGCACCAGCAATAACAACATTGACAACAACACTAACACCTACAACAATGTCAACAATAGTGAAAACAAATAGAACAGCAACAACATCAACACTGCCACCAGCAGCATCAATAACAACAATGACAACAACAACAACACAAACAATGACAACAGCACCAACAATAAACACAGGAAGAAGAAGAAGAAGAAGAAGAAGAAGAAGAAGAAGAAGAAGAAGAAGAAGAAGAAGAAGAAGAAGAAGAAGAAGAAGAAGAAGAAGAAGAAGAAGAATATTGCAATTATACGTTCGGTAGTTTGCCATTGCTTTCTGTATATGAATTAAACAAAGTCCAACTGTCAAGCGCATAGCACGAACCCACTACGCCGCCGTCAGAAGAGAAAGTTTAAAGCGTGTTAAACTTCTCAGGTACGTATATCTCTACGCTACAATTACCGGCTCCCAAAATTACGAACCAAGTTGGAAATATCGACCTTAATTACTAATTATTCATCACTAAAGAGTTAATCACGCACGAGCACATACACTCACATACATACACAGGCACGAACGTAGAGAAATTACCAGATTATGAAAGAAGCTAAGAAGACGGTCAGAGAAAATTCTTACCTCTACACAGACACAGGAGCGCAGGACGGCGAATGCAATTAACTGCTCTGAGAAACCAGACGTGGTAAATTCTCCAAGAGGTCTAGAGAGCCACTATTGCAACCCCGTTGAACATCCAGTCCAGTGCCTTGAAGGGCGGTATCGATGCAAAACTTCATGCGGCCGGACTGCGTGAATTTGAAGAAAGTTCAAGGCGAAAGACAGAGAAGAAAACGAAAGATGACCGGGTAGAAGATAGAAGTGGGGTGGGGAGGTGTAAGTGTTGATGGTTTCAAATACAAAGTGTTTAACATTTGTATAAAAACGGTTGCCGTGCTTACATACAAGGTCGGTTGCTATGTATCTCCAGAATTTTCTTTATCTCCCCATTGTGGTAACGTTTAACTAACTATTTCACGTCAATTTCTTCTTCTTCTTCTTCTTCTTCTTCTTCTTCTTCTTATTATTATTATTATTATTATTATTATTATTATTATTATTATTATTATTATTATTAATTATTATTATTATTATTATTGTTGTGAATTGGCTGAAGCAGACAACGGTGATAACGACTCTCTTCTCTCTCTCTCTCCTCTCTCTCTCTCTCTCTCTCTCTCTCTCTCTCTCTCCTCTCTCTCTCTCTCTCTCTCTCTCATGTGCTATTTTATTTAATTTAGTGCTGCATATATCAAACTATTATTTGCAGTTTACTTTAACTGAAATATGCCTTTCGTGATCAGAATGGTGGTATTCACTCAAGCTCAGAAGGCGGCCTCTACAATGCTCAGAAATTGAAAGGCAAGACTAAAATTAGGAGGATACTGATCAGAGAGTTGCTTTTTGCAGATCATGCTGCAATTACGACCTACTCTGAGGAAGAATTACAACATCTACTATCTGCATTCGCCAATGCTTTTTTATGGATTTGGTTTAACAATTAGCAAAATAGAAGACACAGATTATGTCACAATGTGCACATTGGGTACCATCAATCTTTATTGATGACGCCGAACTAGAGATGGTAGACCATTTTACATATCTAGGATCAGAGGTAAACAGCAAATTATCACAAGATCAGGAAATCAACATCAGAATTGGTAAGGTAGCAACACCAATGAACAGGTTTACAAAGAGTTTGGGAGAACAGGAAGCTAACTGCCAAAACAAAAGTCCTGGTCTATCAAGCCGGTGTCCTTAGTACTCTTCTTTAAAGCACTGAAGCCTGGTCAACTTACACCAAGAGAAACATTTTTTGTGTGTGTTTTGTTTGAAGCACAATGTAACAAACTATGGCCTGTCAAGACGGCAAGGTGTCAGTATTTGCTGTTTATACATTTCAGACTAGTTCTGTGTTCTTGTTTCGAATATGGTATTTATCTCTTAGTCTTCCTCTAGCTCTTTTGCCATCAAATTTGCCAGTTATCACTACATTCTCAAGTTTACTCTTCCTCATACATGTCTGGTGTTCTGGTGCCGGGGTAGCGAGTTCAATCTCTATACCGGTCAGTTAGACTAAAATGTTGCCTTCTCATCGTTGACGTGGGGACGTAAATTACAAGTACTTCAGAAGTTGGAGTGGGTTCGCCTGATGGCGAGGGACACTGGTAATAGGGAAGACCTGTCCACACAGTGCACTAGAAGTAGCTGCATAAGTGTAGACTATGCTGAGTTCAATGCAAGCGAAAGCAATAAATAAATAAATCCATAAATAAATACAATAAATAAATAAATACGTAGGCAGCTGCTCAAACAATTTCTGCGCATCAACACACTGACCGCACACTCATCTCATCTTGTTCCTCTTGTACCTTGCGGTGTCGAGGTGAAGTATAAAGAGCGGGAGAGTGCCCGCTTATGGGTTTCATATATCGAGATTCCCATGGACTCTGTTATTCCCTCTGTCCATTTACATGGTCGACCCCTTCTGGTTCCATTTGGTCTGTACACCATTGCTTGTCTTGTAAACTGTCAGCTGGTAACCTGGTTATACGACAGAATCAATTAATTTGCTGTTTTTTGTATTTTTTTTAAATGTCATCTAGCGTTGCTTTAGCCCTTCCTTTAGTCCTGATTTCATCATTTCTGATTTTCTGTCTTCTTGATACATTGGGTATTCTTCTCAGGAATCTGATTTCCGTTCTTGTAATTGTTATTGTCTCTTTTTCTGTCATTATCCAGGTTTGGCATTGGTAGCATAGAGTTGTAGAAAGATTGTGTTGTAGAGTACTTATGTAGCGTCTACTGAAATGTGTTTGTTTTTTAGTATTGGTGCCATTTGTCCAATACATTGGTTTGTCTTATTGCATCTGTTTTCCATTTCGTCTTCTGATTTACTACTTGTTAACAAGCAACAAGGCTAATACGAACATTCTGACAACAAAGTCTACAAGCTCTGACCACAGAATCTACATGTTAAATATCTACTCTTTAACTGAACTTACACTTAACAACATTAACAATCGACAGGTACTTAAACAAGCATTGCCCAGCATCAAGCTAGCACTAACAACACTAAGTTTCCGATACACCCACACACCCACACACCCACACATACAACCACAGCTTCTCATCCTTCAGTTATGTCGCAGTAATCAAACATTCAAATACAGTTATATTCGAATCCACCCGAGCGTCAGTAACGTCCTGGGCACGCGCGCCTCGCCTTTTTAAAACTCACGTCTGTTAAAGGAAAATGGGTAGACCTTGCACGCGCGGAAATACTGTAAGACTACTAAAAACTGGAAAGTGTGTGCGCCTTTTTTTTTCTTTTTTAAAGTTGCGTATCCCTTACGGGACGTTGCAGTCAACACCAGCATTTTCAGCTGCTGTTGATGTACTAGGCAAGTGTTACGTTCAGTAGTTTGCCATTGCTTTCTGAACGACCAGCCCCTATACCTTTTTCGAAAAAACCAGCAACGCCGTGTTTCGAACCCGGGTATACGGGTTCACAAACCGCGGCGCCTAGCTTACTATAATTACATTGTGCCACGTTTTGGCCAGTTTACTTGTTGCTTGGCTTTAGAATACAGTTTGTGGCAGTTTAAGATCTAATCAGCATCACCAAGTGCCATGCCGATAAGTATATGTGTGTGTGATGTGTGAGTGTGTGTGTGTATCTATGTATGGTGTGTGTGTGTGTGCACGTGTGTGTGTGTGCGCGCGTGTGTGTGTGTAGTTCGTCATCTCACCAGTCTTAGATCAACTTTATGTTCATGATCCCCCTTATGCCGTGTTGCCTAGCCATCCTGGTATTTACGTCTGATTTCCCCAATGAGTTTACAGTTTTCATTCGTTCCTTGTAGAATCGTCTCATTTGTTTTTCTGTCGAGTTATGATATTCTTTACTATTTCCCCCAAACCCTTATTTCCACTAGCATTTTATGTTTCTCTGCTTATCTGCTTATATGCATTTGAAAAATGTATATAACAGAATGTTTTTTGTCCATCAAGAATGATGATAACCATTCATTTCATCCAGTGGGGTTGAATGTATGGAGCTGTGAGTTCTAAGATGGCTGATAAAGCCTATTTTGGCTCGAAATGTTCTTTGACAAGTGTGGGCAAAGAATGCTTGACGTTCCAGGTAGAGGATCTCCTGCAGTGGTTTTTCTGTCCAGCCGTTTCTTCACAGCTCTTTTCTTTAAAGCTTTTCCTCTGGCCGCCTTGGGAGCGTTTACCACAACGCAGTTTGCCGTAGAAAATTCGTCTAGGGAGCCTGTGATATGGCATGCGAGTCAAGTGACCAGCCCAGCGAATCTGATTCTTCATTAGTAGAGTGTGGATTCTGGGCATGGACGCTCTTTCTAGGACTTCAGTGTCTCGGATCTTGTCTTGCCATTTAATCTTCAATAGCTTCCTAAGACAGTCTGTGTGGAAGTGGTTTAATTTCCTAGCGTGTCGCTGATAAACAGTCCAGGTTTCACAAGCATATATCAGTGTGGATAATGCAACTGCTTTAATGACTTTCAGCTTTATTTGCAGGCTTATTCCATTTCTGTCCCATACATTCTTGTACAGTCTGCCAAAGGCCGCGCTGGCCTTGGAGATTCTTGCATTCACTTCGTCATCAGCTTGTGACACAGTGCTGCCAAGATAGGTGAATTTTCCCACTTATAAATATAACAGATATAGATATAACAGTATAGGATGTGTATAGCGCTTCTAGAATATGTTCCTTAATAAAAGTCGCTTAAAAGTCGACAGGATCGACTTCATTGCACCGGGTTTTATCCCATATGGCTTGGTCTGTTTCCGCAGCGCGGAAAGCGTTACAGAAAGCATGACCTCGTAGCTATAGCGATGACCCACTGGAGTCTCCGAAATATTTCACTCGTGAACCGAAGGACGCGGCCCGGAATTGAACCCACAACCTTCGGAGCACGAGTCAAACGGTTTGACTACTTCGCCACGGAGACTCCCAGTTCCTTAATGCAATTAACGACTTTTCACTGGTATGTTTCACCTCTTGCAAACGCTATAATGGCCTTAGCGACCCTTGTTCTAATCTGTACAAACTTGCATCAGATGTTCCGGAGGTCAGCGTGAACGACTGAATAAGACCGCTAGTTATTAAACATCCGGTGTGCTGATGCCGAGGTAAGAGGTTCAACCCCTCCACCGGTTAGTTGGACTAAAATATTGACTTCTTGTCCTTGACATTGTGACGTAAATTACAAGTATCTCTGAAGTCGGATTGGTTTCGTCTGATCGCGAGGGACTACGAGTAATAGGAAAAGCTAATTTACACGTAAAAATCCCATTACTACTACCCCATTCAACCTTATAAAGAGAAGTTAGATTAGTATAACAACGCCAAACTGACACGTCAGATTTGGCCTGTTAAAGCGGAAAAACCTGACAACAGCCGGGACAAAGCTAAAACAATGGCGCTCTTTATTTCTATGTTGAAATTATCTATTATCGCCTTATTTTCAGTGCACATACATTAAATTTAATGTTTTTTTTTAATGTATGCTTTACCTTCTTTAAATGTACATAATATTGAAGGAGAATATAAACTACGTCCTTAACTCCTTCGCCTGTTTTTAATCTCCCTGGCCTAGGGGTTAAATTACTTTCTCCGTAATCCCTTTTATCCACGTAGGGAAACGCAGCGCGCGAGAATTGGTAGCGGTTCCTCGCCGCGTTGGTGACTTGCGGTATATGTGAGCCAGGCCGCTCAGAAAAGCAATGGCAAACTACGGAGCGTAATCTTGCCAAGAAATCAACAACAGCGGTAAAATGCTGGTGTTGACAGCAATGTCCTGTAAAGGATATGCGGGGGAAAAAAAATTAGAATAATTTATTCCGACTAGTTCATAATTTTCATAATTTTTCTGGAAAAGAAACGCGACGATGAAAAGAACTGGCCACTTCATCCCATTGTGCTGTTACCTTGGAATATATGACGGTTTAATAACATATTGAAGTCAGTATTTCCTCACAAGGGCCGTTACCGTGGAATATCTGAGAGTTTAATACAACACTGAAGTCAGTATTACCTCATGGGGCCGTTACCGTGGAATATATGACGGTTTAATACAACACTGAAGTCAGTATTTTCTCATGTGCTGTTACCTTGGAATATATGACGGTTTAATACAACATTGAAGTCAGTATTTTCTCATGTGCTGTTACCTTGGAATATATGACGGTGTAATACAACATTGAAGTCAGTATTTTCTCATGTGCTGTTACCTTGGAATATATGACGGTTTAATACAACATTGAAGTCAGTATTTTCTCATGTGCTGTTACCTTGGAATATATGACGGTTTAATATAACATTGAAGTCAGTATTTTCTCATGTGCTGTTACCGTGGAATATATGACGGTTTAATACAACATTGAAGTCAGTATTTCCCCATGTGCTGTAACCGTGGAATATCTGACGGTTTAATAGAACACTGAAGTCAGTATTTCGTCATGAGGCTGTAACCGTGGACTTTCTGATGGTTTAATACAACATTGAAGTCAGTATTTTCTCATGTGCTGTTACCGTGAAATATCTGACGGTTTAATACAACAGTGAATACAGTATTTCCTCATGTGCTATTACTGTAGAATATCTGACTGTTTGATACAACACTGAAATATTTCCCTACGTGCTGTTACCGTGGAATACCTGACGGTATAATACAACACTGAAGTCAGTATTTCCTCATGGGGGTTGTTTACATACACCTGATGTTCTTGGGGCCGGCTCTGTAGCGAAGGGTTTACAAGTGCAATTCGCACTCCCGCATACCCCGTTGGAAACACAGTTGCGGGCGATTTGGCAGCAGACCGCCTCGAGTTTGTTTTCATGCAATGGTATGGGTGCCGGTCGTTCAGAAATCATGGAAACTACTGAACGTAAACTTGCCAAGAAATCACAAACAGCCACACAAAAAAATGCTGGGGTTGACTGCGACGTCCTGTAAAGAATATGCTAGTACCTTTTCTATCTTCACGGAGGTGTATAATTTTGGACATTTTACATTACTGCAAGAGGTGATAGCAAAATTAGCGAAATGTCAGCTTACAAAGCAAAGGATGCGGGGAGTCTGGAGGAGGAATGGCAGTGCAGAAATGAGGTGAGGTATTGATGCAGAGAGTGAGCCGCGGTATCGCAGTGGTTGGCACGCTTGCCTGGAGGAGTGGGATATTTTTAATTGACAAGAGATACCGGATGTCCACAGGCTAAAATGTGTACCAGAATATATTCTGGGTGGTGAAGGCTGCCTGTGTAATACTGATTACATCTCTCACTGGATGCTAATTGGTTTACAGAGATATGCAACTGGCACCGTGTACGAAATACATCTCGAGGCGTGGACGAGGGTACTTGACTTTGGGCGAGGAAGTCAGAATAGACTTGTTTGTATTTTCAGCATGGTAGTTGTAAAACAGAAATATGAGGTGTGTCTCCGTAGATTCGTGGTATGTAGGACCACGTGGACGACAGGGCTTCAACGCAGTTAGCCGTGATTGGTTGTTGGTTGGTTGAATGATTGGTTAGTTGGTTGGATACTTATGTGGTTGGTTGAATAGATGGTGGATTCATTAGTTAATTGGTTGGTTAGGTATGTGGTTGATTGGTCGGTTGATTCATTGGTCGACTGGTTAATATGTAGATTGGTGGAATACTTACTTATATCTGGGTGGTTGATTGATTGTTTCAATCATTGTTGGTTGGTTGTTTATGTAGTTGATTGGTTGGATGATTGATTGCTTTGTTGGTTGATTGTTTGTTTGATTAGATGGTTGGTTGCTTGGTTTGCTTATTGATTGGTTGGATGTTGGCTGTTTGGGTGGTTGATTGACTGGTTGGTTGATTGGTTGACTGATCGGTTCTTCCGTTGGTTAACTGATTGGTTGGTTGGTTGACTGGTTGATATTTTAATTGAGACAACAATTGGCAATGACAATATTTCGGCGCTATATATACCCATGACAGATACTAGAAATTGCTTAAGGCAGTTACACATCCTATGGCAACTTAATCAGTTAACACAGACATAAACATTCAATTTTCGCGTGTTTTTTGACATATTTGTCCTGTTTATGGCGCAGTACACAAGTTATTTACGTAACCAGGTCTTGGCGTCGTCAGGCACAAACAACAAATGTGTATATCTCGAAATTATTGCCCGTGATTGACAAGGCAGCTGGAGTATTCTGCGCAGATTTACGTGTTTACCACTTATACTTTCTGACCTCCCCATGAGGCTTGACGGCAAAAGTGGAAGATGATAATGGATGATGATCATGTCTTTCTGACAGTCGGGGTCTGTGGCTTCAGGGTTTGTGAACGCAGTTTCCCAGGTAATCCCACATACAGGTGTCGGGGATTAGAAATCAGCCGCAGACGATTGATTAGTAAGAGGATCGCTTAGAGTTGATTTTGGGTGATCTGAGGCGTCGGACGTTTCAGAAAACAATGGCAAACTGTCGCCACCAACAAGGAGTTAGTTGCGTGACATTTGCATGACGTCGCAATCCACCCCAACAGTTTTGCCTGTTATTTACAATGTTTACGTTCAGTAGGCTTCTATTGCTTTACTGAACGGCCGTCGCCATCACCATCGACATGAAGTGTGATTCTAAATTGGCTGCAGTTGATTTCCATCCCTCGACTCGGTATACTGGGGGATTGTGGGACGCGTTCACTGCTTCTAAACCACAGCACCGGCAATGGCAAACTACTGAACGTAAAATTTCCCAGTAAATCACTAACACCCAGTCAATGCTGGGCTGGATTGCAACCTCGTGTAAACAAGGGCAGCAGGCAACTAACATTTTAAACTGTCTAACAGGGTATTTAGTGGTTGAATGCACGAGAGTACACAGTCGCATCGCCATTGCTGCTCTTTATTCAGGCTGTACTACTGATAGCCTTCTTCTCCCCTGTCTTGCTTGCTTGTGTTCGCTGGCTGTGAACTCCAGCGTGAAGTCCTGTATGTCGGATGAAGGCATCCTGCTGTCCAACATCAGTGTGATGTCATACAGGACCTGAGGTTTGCATGAGTATCCGTTGTCCCATGTCTAGCTTACTGATGTGCAGACTGGTGGTTCCTCGCCGTGCAGGCAGATACTCTCCGACTTCGGAGGAATCAGCGATCCTGCTGATTCCTTCTCCTTCTACTTTTTATCTTCCATTGTTTTCACCTTCAATTTCTTCTCCTCACCCTCCTCCGTCGTGTTCTCCGTCTCTTACTGCTTTCCCTCCATCTGTTTCTCCGCCAACTTCTCCTTCTTCTACTATTGTTCCCTCATCTTCTACTTCATCCGTATTCTGTTCTTCCCTTTTCTACAACTTTCGTTGAAGTATCAATGTGGAAAGGGGACTCTAAGATAAACTCGAGTTTGTCTCCTATAAGTACTGTTTTTTTAAAGCGCCAATTATGCTTCAAGTCGTTCTCCCTGGCGAAGGCGTTAACAACTTTCTCCGTAATCCCGTATATCCACTTGAGGAACACAAATGCGCGAGATTCGGCAGCGGATCGCGTCGCGTTGGCTACTTACGGGGTATGTGAGCCGGTCGCTCAGAAAGCAATGGCAAACTACTGAGCGAAATCTTGCTAAGAACATCAACAACAGCTGAAAAATGCTGGTCTTGACTGCAACGTCTTGAAGGGATATGCAACTTTTAAAAAATGCTTTAAGTGAAGGGTATTATTTTCTAGATTATTATTAACAGGCCATTCGCTTCTCCCCAATGTTATTCGTTAGTCGCAGTTTCAACATCACGGCAAATGGTCACCCCCATAATGATCCGTTCCAGTGCCAGCGAATTTCTTACGAAAAGATTCTCATTGTCCCGCGAGACAAGTGGAACAAACTCAAGATCAACAGCGCGAACACGCAAGTATGCATGAGGCCAGTGCCAGAATGCCAACACCATCAGTCGGCCACTTGAATTACAGCTCAGCGTCGATGGAAGCAGCATTCACTAGATGTATATAAGGGAAATTACTTTATGTGGCTTTTTGCCTTGCGACAGTATTTCTTTTCCTTTTTGCCGTTATTTGAGTGTCAGGTTTTAGTCAGATGTGAGTGAGCTACCGTAATGACAGCAGACGGTATTACCTGCTTTCTGTTAGCGCCGAACGTTGGGCGGCTCTTACCAAACTAGACACTCCCACATTGTGCCAACGGCTTCGGGCGGAAGAGCGGAATTGGGAGGGTACAAGCATTATCCTGGTGCGAGGAAATGGAACCTAAAAACAAAATGTCATGGCAGGGCAGACCAGGCCCTAAGCCTTGGTTGGCAGCTGGTCTAGGATCGAAGCTCCGACAGGCGGACAGTTAGAGCACTGCTTTGCTGATCCGGCAGCTTCTGCAGCTTGTCTTGTTCCAGATGTATTGGTGTTACCATTCCTCTGGAGTGAACTAGGCAGGCCGAGAGAGGGATCATGCTGCATGGTCAACACATGTTGTGTTTTTTTATTTTAGCCCAGGCTTTGTGCTATGGAGAGGTATAACTCCATCCCTGGTCTTAACCGGTCTCGGAATCAAAGCGGGAGGTAGCTTTACGGGTTATAAGTCTTTGTCAATTGGTGTAGACATGGGGCGCCACGGGTTGCCTCTGACGGTGGGAGACCTACAGGTGATCACTACACTCCCGCCTCAAGCTGGACAGCCCCCGGCCAATTGAGTGTTGATCCGCCACTGCCTGCTTGCTTCAATGGGTGCTTGGGGCTAGGACACAATCTGATTCGCAGGCTGTAAATCCAATGCACCAGGTAATACTAAAAAAGGAAAATAGAAACCTCAAGCTACGGCTTGCAACCAGGAACATAAGAGCCATGTGTCCAGGATTTTCAATTGACCTCATGAATATTGACGATGTGTGAAAAACGGCTGTGATTGATGCTGAACTCAATCGTCTTAACATTGATATTGCTGGCCTACAGGAGACTCGCCTCACTAAGGAAGGGTCACTCAGGGAAAACAATTACACCTTTTTTTGGAAGGGTAGAGGACAGGCAGAAAAAAGGCAACATGGTGTGGGCCTTGCAGTGAAGAATTCACTAATGGGAATGATTGAAATTCCAGCTGGAGGTAATGAAATACTATTATCCCTGCGCTTGGCAACCTCTTGTGGTTTTGCCACCATTATCACTGCATAGGGTCTCTCACTTCCCCTGATGATGTGAAGAATTCGTTCTACGAGGGGTCAGACTCTGTGATCAAGGCAGCTCCAAAATACGACTACATTTATGTGCTCGGTGATTCCAATGCTCGTGTGGGCAAGGACTCGAGTTCATGGCCAGTGTGCCTTGAAAAATACAACATTGGTCGCATGACCTATGTATTATATACTCCTTTTTTTAAAACAAAACAACTGCATAAGGTCACATGGAAACATCCAAGATCCGGCCCTTGGCATCAGCTGGACTTCATCATCACACGGAGACAACATTGAACCAAACATCATTAACTCGAAGTTATCACAGTGCTGACTGTGATACAGATCATTCTTTGGTTGTTGCAAGGGTTAGACTGACACCAAAGAGAATCTATACAGCTAAACACAAATCTAGCCCCAGGATTAATATTACTAACACTCACGATCCTGGAAAGTGCTTTGAATTTCAACAACAACTTGAAGACGCTTTCACTGAAACATAAGAAAATTGTACAGTAAGTGAAAAGTGGGGTAAACTTAAGAAAACTCTTTATAAAACTGCGGTAGGGGTTTACGGCACTGTGGATTATAAGAGCCAGGACTGGTTTTCGGCAAACAGCCAGACACAGCAGCCCTTGATTGATAAAAAGAAGATAGCTCTCTTAAGAAACAAGGAAAGAACAACGCTTAACACTCTGAGTGAGCTGAAGCAAGCTAGGAAGGATGTGCAAAAGGTTGACATGCAGTGTGCAAATGACTATTGGATCAAGTTATGTGAGTCCATTCAAATTGCAAGTGATAAGGGAAACATCAGAAGCATGTATGAAGGAATAAAGAATGCCTGTGGTCCAATGATCAAAAGAAGTGCACCATTGAAAACCTTGACTGGAGATATCATCACTGCTAAGAAATAGCAGATGGATAGATGGGTAGAACATTATTTGTAGCTTTACTCAAGTGAGACCAAACTAGCGGATGATGCCCTCAACGCCATAGAGGCCCTACCAACTCTTGACCACATGGACACACTTTCCACCATAACAGAAGTTAAGTGTGCTATAAATTAACTTACATCTGGCAAGGCTCCAGTTAAGGATGGGATTCCAATACAGGTTATCAGGAGTTGGCAAGACACACTCACTCTACAGATCCATAAGCTAACAGAGCTATGCTGGCGAGAAGGACAAGTCCCACATGATTTCAAAGATTCAAGCCTCATAACACTGTACAAGAACAAGGGCGATCGGAGCGACTGCAACAACTATAGGGGTATCTCACTTCTGTGTATTGTTGGAAAAGTATTTGCCAGAATTGTTCTGCACAGACTTCAAGTCCTATGAGATCAAGTATACCCCGAATCACAGTGTGGCTTTCGACAGAACCGGTCTACCATTGATATGATATTCTCATTGTGACAAATGCAAGAAAAATGCCGTGAACAGAATCAACCACTGTTTATTGCCTTTATCGACTTCACAAAGGCATTTGATTGGTCAGTCGTGAGGGTCTGTTCAAGGCACTAAAGAAGATTGGCTGTCCACTAAATCTTCAGTCCATTGTGGAATCGTTCCACACAGCCATGAAGGGTATAATCAAGTTTGGTGCAACCTCAGAAGAGTTTGAAATCAAGAGTGGAGTTAAGCAAGTTTGTGTACTAGCTCCCACCCTCTTTGGAATATACTGTTTACTTCTACTGAAATATGCCTTTCGTGATCAGGATGATGATATATACATTCACTCACGCTCAGATGGAGGTCTCTATAATGCTCAGAAATCGAAGACCAAGTCCACAATTAGGAGGGTACTAATCAGAGAGTTGCACTTTGCAGATAATGCTGCAGTTACGACCCACTCTGAGGAAGAATTACAATGTCTACTATTTTTATTCTGAATTTGGTTTAACATTTAGCAAAAAAGAAGACACAGATTATATCGCAAGGTACACATGGGGTACCATCAAGTATTGCTTCTTCATGACAATGCCAGACCACATACGGCTCGATTAACTCATGAGAAAAATAACCAACTAAGGTGAGAAGTTCTAAAACATCAACCTTACGGCCCCGACTTAGCCCCTAGCGATTTCCACTTTTTTGGTCTACTGAAAACCCAACTTGGCGGGAGAATTTCGCGAAAGACGCCGAAGTTGAATGTGAAGTAAAAACGTGGTTAAGAAAACAGAGCACGCAATTATATGCAGCCGGTTTGGGGGGACTGATAAAACGAGTAAAATTACATCAATGTTGGTGGAAATTATGTTGAGAAATAAATGGACAATGTATGTATAAAAATAAACTGGTTTCAAGTTGTTATCATATTAATTATTTTTGTACCGCCATTTGTGACTTTATTATTGACTTCCCCTCGTATAAATATAATGTTACGTTATAAATGTGATGCGAGCGAGACACTGCCAGGGCTGTGTAACGGTGTCATCCTCGCTGATAACCACCCAGAAAATCTTGGCATTAGGGCCTTGAGAACACGAGAATGATTCATCTTCACAGCGCAGGAGTGAAGGAGACATATCTTGTCAATATAAGAGGTGAATGCCTCCATCAGATGTGTTTGTGAAAAGATGGGTCACATCCAAATGTTGGAGTGATGGTAACCAACTGGGCAAGGTCTGGCTAGACAGCTTTATGTAATAATCCCTTCATCTTCTCTCTTCCTTTCTCGTTTCTTTCTTTCTCTCTCTCTCTCTCTCTCTCTCTCTCTCTCTCTCTCTCTCTCTCTCTCTCTCTCTCTCTCTCTCTCTCTCTCCAACCCCCCCCCCCCCTTTATTTTCTTTAGATATGGCTATATGTTTGGCACATGTTTCCAACAGGGAATGGTTGTCGTTGTGGCTGACACTCGGGTAGAATTCTGAATGCTGAATAATGTCATCAGCAGTGTCATAGTCATCGATGAAAGATGAAGCTATACGCTTTGCTGCTGTTTGAAGGGCGTAATCCCATTGATCATCATTTACTCCCCCGATTACAAAGCACCCCCAGCACTGTGGAAGTCAGCTAAGTAGTTTATGAATTTCCTGTCTGATACCATGGCCAATAATGGTAGCAATTCCAACATGATTAACAACAACTGTAGTATCCTGATCTTATGAACATTCTTAAGAAGTTGTGTAGTCCTTATGAACTTTTTTTAAGAGGTTGTGTATACATTTTCAAGATAGGTTTATAGACCTTGTGGACATTTTAAAGATAAAGATTTCGTGGAGATTTAATGGATTTTGTAGTCTTATATTTTCTGTGAACTCATGAACACTTTAAACAGTGTTAGTGAGAGCTGGTCTGGTTCGCAAGATCAGTCCCGCGTCTAGCGTTCGTTGTCTCGGATAGTTTTGTGAGGTGCACCAAACTGGGATCTTCCCAGCCAAAGCAAGTTAGCGAGGCAGGCGTTTCGAGAACGTAACCGCATCGTGCAGCTAGAGTCGTGGTTTGAGCGGGCAAAAGAGCAAATTTGTACGACCATTTGACAAAGTCTCGATAAGCGCCCACTCTCTCTCTCGATGAGTAGTGGGCCTGCAGTCAGTAAGCTGGTATAGCTTTTCGGTCAGTCCAGCCGCCGTAGCATGAAAGCTCGTCGGTAGGCGTCCAGTGGTTTTGCATGTATCACCTTGTACCGGGAGGGCACGCTTTAGCGATGCTACTCTTGGCCTGCGTTTGCGTGAATAGTCCGTCTGTCCGATAGATATCTGGTTGATCCTGCCAGTAGTCATATGCTTGTCTCAACGATTAAGCCATGCATGTCTAAGTTCACACTGTCTCACGGTGAAACCGCGAATAGCTCATTAAAGCAGTCAAGGTTCCTTAGATGACACGATCCTACTTGGATAACTGTGGCAATTCTAGAGCTAATACATGCTTACCAAGCTCCAACCCTTCGCGGAAAGAGCGCTTTTATTAGTTCAATACCAATCGTCGTTGCCCTTCGCGGGGCGCGGCGTACCCACTGGTGATTGTGGATACCTTTCTGCTGATCGCATGGCCTTACGTGCCGGCGACGCATCTTTCAAATGTCTGCCCTATCAAATGTCGATGGTACGTGACATGCCTACCATGTTTGTAACGGGTAACGGGGAATCAGGGTTCGATTCCGGAGAGAGAGCAAGAGAAACGGCTACCACATCCAAAGAAGGCAGCAGGCGCGCATTTACCCACTCCCGGCATGGGGAGGTAGTGATGAAAAATAACAATACGGGACTCTATGGAGGCCCCGTAATTGGAATGAGTACACCTAGTTTCCGAACGCCGCTCATGTCCGGAACAGCTCTGACTAGCTAGTTTTCCGAATGTCCGTCGTGCCCGCAACAGCTCTGACGGGCACATCGACATGCACATGTCCGAATCGAAGACTTGCTGAGTGGATACCGTCTGCAGACGGGTCTGGTCAGTGCGGGAAAGGCTCGTGGTGAACGATATGCCCAATATATCGAAGTGAGGAATTAAATCAGTCATGAGCAGGACGTGACGAATCCCTCGGTGAGCCCAGCACCAGGGCGCTATGTGTTGGCTCTGCAACTATGGAAGCCACCCTGGATGGCGGGAAATGCCCTTGACTGTCTGCCTTCCCTTGAGGATTGATTGTGAAGCATTCGACCGTTCCAACTTGACAAGCTGGGATGTGGATGGCACCACAAAAGTGAGTCCCACAAGAATGCTAACCTGTCAAAAATGCACGCTAAAAGTCGGATGTGTTGGCCTAAGGGGGTCGACCCAAGAGTGCATAACGAGAAACACCGCAATCACATCTGAAAAAACTCTCCGGATGAACGCAAAGAAGAAGTCGAAACAGTGTTAAATTAAGTGCTCACTTATGAGGGCGGAGGAACAGTTTAACCAAACACTGCAGATAATTAGTGGTCGTACTATATCTTTTATTTGTATGTTATTTTAGAGCCGTGTTCGATCCCTCGGTAAGTTGTGAGATGTTTTTTTCTGTCGGGGGCGAACAGAAAATTCTAACTTGTACAGTTCGCGGCGACTGCACTAGCCAGGAGGCCTTAATTCCCCAGGCTCAAAGACTCCTCTGCCATACACCGCAAGGTACTATATTGGCAGCAAATGACAGTTTTGACAATTATTTTAGAGTTGTGTATATTTTTTTTTAATATGCCAGTTGAACACCCTCTTTCCCCCCCCCCCCCCCCCCCCCCCCCATGTTATCCCATAATAATATCATAATTTATATTCTGGAGTTATTCTCTTTATTTGTTGACTTGTGTTTTGTTTCATTGTGTAATTGTGATATTGTTACATAAATGTAACATCAACTCTGGAGGAGAGCAGAGTCTTTCAGGGAGACAACACGCGTCAAGTTATTCATAGTGAGCTTCCTCCTCTCTTGAATGCGGTGAATTTCCTGGCTTTCCGGTTCTTCTACGAGAAAACCTTTCTTATATCTATTAGAACCTTACACTATGACATGTCTCCACCCCTAGGGAGTCTCATGAGCCATTTCAGGTTTTCTACAGTAGTCGTTTTTATTAAACAGGGATATCTTTCTCCCTGTCCCGAATCTACTTTACCACAGGCATGCACCCATCTTCATGAATAAAGCAGCCGCAGATCTTGCTTGAGGCCTTCTAAGGCAGTGGTTCTCAACCGTGGGGAATTTCCCCCAGGGGGGACTTTTAGGGTTTCCATGGGAGGGGGAGGGGGTTAAGATTATATCACGATTGCGATAATATAAGAACCGATTACTCGATATTGTTTTTTCCTAGATACTTTACAGTTCTGTACTTCACATCCTTCTGAAATTCGTTTTATAACGCAAGTAGACCCGCAAATCACGCTTTAAGTAGAAGTCTAAACTTGTTCTAGTATTTTTTTTTTATTTTTTTTTTAATTTTCGCATATCCTTTACAGGACATCATTGTCAACATCAGCATCTTTCAGCTGATTTTTTATTTCTTGGCAAAATTACGCTCAGTAGTTTGCCATTGCTTTCTGGGCGGCCGGCTCACATACCCCGTAAGTTACCAACGCAGTGAGAACCGCTACCGATTCTCGCGCAAGTTACGTTCCTCGCGTGGATATACGGGCTTACTGAGAAAGTCGCTAACGCCTAGGCCAGGGAGAATATGTAGCTTACATTTGTATTTATACTATGTACGGGCGGGGAGGGAGGACTATGGGGAGGAAATACGAAAAGTGGGAAATGACATTCTGTACTTATGGAGAAGGGGTGCATGGACCAAACAAGGTTGAGAACCACTGTTCTAAGGTGTTAAGATAGCTTATGGTAATAGTTTCCACACTGGAAGGATTTATTCAGTACTACACCAGGCGGAGTAACGTATACACAACAACCGTTTATCATGAAGTCAAGCTCACTGTTTGTCTTATCCCGGTGAGTAACTGAGTGTAGTGATAGTTTGTGGGTGATAGTTTGTGAGTGATAGTTTATGAGTAATAGTTTATGAGTGATAATTTATGAGTGATAGTTTGTGTGTGATAGTTTATGAGTGATAGTTTATGTGTGATAGTTTATGAGTGATAGTTTGTGTGTGATAGTTTATGAGTAATGCTTTATTAGTGATAGTTCATGAGTGGTAGTTTAAGAGTAAAGGTTATATATATTAACTGCAAATAAACATTCATGTGTGTTTTAAACATGTGTCTTGAGTCGCGAGAATTCAGGCCCAGGTAAGGTCATCATCTACACGGATGATTGTGTGCTTAGAGATAAAAGAAGTATCTGAGGGTTCGTAGCGAAGGTTAATGGACGATGTTTAGTGCAGGAGAACCTGGTATATGATACTACAACATCTAGTCTGAGAATAGAAGTAGTGGTAGTCACTGCTGCTTTCCGCTGGCTGTAGACTAAACAGTACACGCTCCTTGATTATAACGAGATAATAGAGCATGATGAAAAACGTGAAGACAGGCATTCTTCATGAGTGACATGTGTAAAATGTTCAAAAGTCAAAGACAAGGTGCATCAGTTGAATCTTTTCTCCCAGGACATGCTGGTGTAGTTGGGAATGAGCAGGCGGACAGATTGGCTGGGTCTGCAGGGTTGGGTGGTGTATGTTGCATGCTAAAACAGATGGGGACAACGTCTTTATGGTCATGGGCATAGCCTGAAGAAACATATAAACAATCATGGATTGGAGAGAATGGTGCTGCAGGTAGAGGCAAAAGGATCTGGCCGACAATCAGGACTCCCAAGAAGGATCAGACGGACACATAATCAGACTAAGGCGGGTTTTACTAAACCTACTTCTTTCTTAGACAACCGTTACTGAACCTGCTTCTCATTGAGGCAGTTTTGCTGAACCTAAGTGCAGTAAACATTCGATTAGCCGTCACCGCCCGGACGAGGGATGTGACGGATAACCGAATAGACGGATAATGGGCATCTCTTAATACATATGTACAGTAACATGATTTCACTGCGGGCTTGGGACGAAAATTAAAATTAAATCCTTTAAATATGAATAATACATACATATTGTACTTAATTTTACAAAACGATCAATATAAACTTCAATATAAGAGTAGTAATGTACAGAAATGTACAGAAATGAACCTATGTTACTTTAAAATAATGTCATCTCTTATTTGTCTTTGATGCTCGAGCTTTTTGCTTATCGATGTTCCGTATCTTACTTAGAAGTAGGATCTGTGTTGCATTTGCTTTCTCTTGCATTTCAAACTTTGATAACATTGTTTCTGCTTCTGAGTGGCTATTTGTAGTGTTTTAGTTAAGAACTGGTCCTTCATCGTCATCAATTTCTTCTCCATCAATGGTAGTTACACTAGAAACAATTTCATTATGGTTCAAAATTTAAAATTCTCCATCCATTTTGTCACATTCCAACCAATCTGCTACTTCTTCTGGCATTACGTTTTCACTGTTTAGTCCTAGATTATTGCACAGTTGTATAAACACTAACAGTCTCAGTTCCTTCAGTTTCGTCAACAGGTTCAGGCAAGAGTTTATTCCACCCATTTGTTAGGTTAAACACGGTAAGGTCAGCCCAGGCAGTGGCGACATTGAAAATAGCGTTCTTTTGTATGTTGTTTCTCTTAAATTTTTTTTTTTTAAAGACGACTACGGATAACAGACACTGACGGTTAAACGAGTCATGGTTAATCGACGTTTTACTGTAAGCCCCATACAGATATATCCGAACATCCTTATGTTTAGGACACTTAGTAATGAACCTGCTTCTGCCATAACAGTTCTTACTGAACTACTCCGGTCCGTGACAGTTTTTACTGAACCGACTTCTGTCCTGTGTAGTTGTTACAGAACCTCTGTCACCTGAGACAATACAAGTGGTATTGAACCCCTTTTGTCTATGGATTTGTTACTGAATATGCATTTGTCTTAGAAAATTGTGACTGATTTTAATTTCGTTTTAGTTTGATGTTACGGCACTCTTCCGAATTCCGGTCCCAAATAGGGCGGCAGTGAATAGGTCAGGGGTTAAGGGTTAGAGTCAGTGTTATTAACACTGACTCTAACCCTTAACCCTTGACTTATTCACTGCCGCCCTATTTGGGACCGGAATTCGGAAGAGTGCCGATGTTACTAATCCAAGTTCTCTAAATAGCTTGACTCAATGTAAAAACGTTAACCAGAAATATCTGGATTCCTGTGTAAAAACAATGCTCAGAAATAAATGAATTACTATGTAAAACGATGTCCAGATATATCTGAAACAAATATAAAGACAATATTCAGAAGTATCTGGTCTGCGTGTAAAAGTAATAACCAGAAATATCTGAACTGCATGTAAAAATAATGCCCAGAAATATCTGGACCCTATCTAAACCAATACCCAGAAATATCAGGATTACATGTAAAAACAAAACCCAGAAATATCTGGACTCTATGGAAACCAATATCCAGAAATATCTAGATTCTATGTAAACCAATACCAGAAATATCAGGACTGCATGTAAAAACATCACCCAGAAATATCTAGACTCTATGTAAACCAATGCCCAGAAATATCTTGACTATGCAAACCAATATCCAGAAATATATGGACTCCAAGCAAAAACACAATCCATAACTATACTCTTGGATAATCATGTGCCACTGACATAATACGAGAAGTAATTCCACGGATAATGATTAGCATTCAAAGAAAACCGAGTGAAAAAGTGGAAATCAATGGACTCAATGTATGTTTGGTCAATCGCTGAACGAACATTGGTCCACAATGACAAAGAGACACATATAACTAGCCCATGGTCTCAATGAGCAATTCAATTCAATTCAATTCAACTTTACTTTAAAAGTGTCACAAATTGGGCACGCAGGGCCTCTTACATTCGGCCCTTCCAATCACTCATCTTTCGTTCGTCCATAGTGCATGATACATTCACATAGGAAAAAAAAGAACATTGTCAGAATGTTGTAGACATAAACAATGCAAAATGCCATGTTATGAGGGACATCTCCCACCCACCCACACACCCCCACCCACACACACCCAGGGACACATGCATACCCCAACAACCCACCCATCCCCATCCCACACACCCACCCACATAGGACTTCATGTGTAGACAGGAATGAACACTGCAGAAGAAGAAGAAGAAGAAGAAGAAGAAGAAGAAGAAGAAGAAGAAGAAGAAGAAGAAGAAGAAGAAGAAGAAGAAGAAGAAGAAGAAGAAGAAGAAGAAGAAGAAGAAGAAGAAGAAGCAACAGCAGTAGCAGTAGCAGTACGAAGAGAAAGATGGGCGTTGGGGGTGGGGGCGGGAGAATTGAGAAAGAATCGTCTTGATTTGTAATGGCTTGATGTTATACTAGGGCATCCACATTACGTGATCCTCATGCTCTGTTCTGTCTCCTCGTCTGTAGCTCTACAGGCAATATGATGATTGGTGTACTGGGCATGATTGCGGTGTTCATAGTTCTAGAAGTTCCCTGGGCCAGAAATGAGTATATCAAATCCAGCATCGGGCGCATTATTGAAATGTCGGGGCTGTCACCATACTCATCCCAGCAGAGTAAGTGTTCCTTTGCTGTCGTGTACACGTCACCGATGACCTATTTTAACTGGTTATGCTGTTTACCGTTAACTTGTGGTTGGTTGTTTTATTCATTTGCTGATTGGTTGGTTGGTCGGTCGGTCTGCTGGTTGGTTGACTGGTTGGTTGGTTAGTTTGTTGATTGGTTGGTTAGTTTGTTGATTGGTTGGTTGGTTGGGTGGTTGGATGTGAATCGTTTGGAAGGAAAGCATTTTTAATTGTTAAAGGCCCATGCACTAGGGTTTCGATCGCCTCCTAAACCATGAAAAGATCTTGTGCCTCTGGAAGTGAGGGAGTGGCGGAGTGAGGGATGTGTAGACAGTTGCCCGTCAAAGGGTTTCATGTATAGTAGTTAGTTGTTAATGTTATATACAAGTAAATGAGAATATTCTTACAAAAATTAATCGGTACAGCTATCTCGGAACAGTCATACCATCAGATGGGAGATGCCTTGAAGAAACTAGATCAAGAATCGCCATGGCAAAGGCAGCCTTTTGCAAGATGAAAAACATACAGACCATAAAATGATGTCAATTGCTACGAGATAACGAGTGTTGAGGTGCTACATACAGCCTATACTTTTGCTTGGATGTGAAGCGTGGACAATAAGTAGTAAAGCTGAAAAACATCTGATGACTGTGGAAATGTGGTTTCTGAGGAGAATGCAAAGAATACCATAGACAGAAAAACCAATGACCAAGTCCTACAAGAAACAAATGAAAACCGTAAACTGATTAGAGAAATTAGACTTAGACAGTCGTTTTCTTTTTCTTTTTTTTTTGGTGTGCTCACGTTATGTTTTTAAATGTTTTGCATATCCTTTACAGGACATCGCTGTCAACATCAGCATCTTTTAGCTGATTGTTGATTTCTTGGCAAGATTACGCTCAGTAGTTTGCCATTGCTTTCTGAGCGACCGGCTCCATACTCTCATAAGTCACTGGCGCGACTCGAACCGCTTCCAATTCTCGTGCGCTCACGTCAACCACGAGAGTATTCGGGGTTACGGAGAAAGCTGTAACTCCTCTGCCATGGAGCCGGCAGTCACGTTATGAGAAGAAATAAATTGGAGCACTTGGTGACAACTGGCAAGATCGAGGGGAAGAGAATAAGGGGAGGGCTAAGAAGTAAATACCTGGATGGCTTGACCACGTTGCATGGTCGAGACAAGAAAACAGAGCTGATCCACGACTCTGGTGATCGAGTGAGATGGTAAAACAAGACCGCCCACGCTTACCGGCATGGCACATGATGATGAGTTAGTGTTCCAGCTGACCATAGCTTGCTTCAAGGTAATGGGCTCTTATCTAACCGTGAGTAGGTTTACTATTTCCTAACAAGTTTGCCAGGACTGCGAGCTTACAGCCTGCCCCTTTCGATGTCCAGCTGACTTGTGATGGTTACCGTGTACAGCTTGCATAGGGACCTCATCTTTTTCGCCCTTATCTGAGGATACTGGGTATACGATCTTACCTCCTAAGAGATCAGAGGGTCGTGTAATGTCATTAGATATCCATGATTTTTTTGAAAGAATACCCGCCCCTATGCAGGAATCGCTATGGCGAAGGTGGCCTTTTGGAAGGTGGAAAACGTACTGATCAATGAAAGGATGTCTTTTGAAACTTGACACAGAGTGTTGAAGTGGACGATCAGCAGAGAAGCTTGAAAACAACGTCTAATGGCAATTGAAATGTGGTTTCTAGGGAAAATGCAAAGAATATCATGGATAGACCCAAAAACAAAAAACATTAAGTCATATAAGTAACAAATGAAAGCCGTAAACTGACTAGAAGAATTAGAGGTAGACAGTCAAATGTTTTTGGGCGCGTTATGAGAAACAATAAACACGAGAACAAGGTGACAACAGGCAAGACTGAGGAGGGGGGGGGGGGGGGGGGGGGGGGTGCAGACAAGTAAATACCTGGATGGCTTAGCCGCGCGTGGCCTGGTCGGGACGATAACACAGAGCTGATCTGGTGATCGTGTAAGACGGCGTGGCACATGATGATGATGGTGCAGAAATCGCACTTGGTGCTTTCTAAGACGCGCACCGTAACTCCTCAGCCGCGAATCCTCGTGTACATGTGCACTCACGAGTTTGATTAATCTCGACAATAATTGTTTCCGTAACTACCACTGAAGTCTGAGCACTCATGAGTCTTATGGTGTGTTATTTGTTTTTCTTTTGCTCGCGTTCAACGCTATCGTAGTCCATACAAGTGTTACTACTTTTAGTGTACTAGACTGATTTTTGCGTGTGGATTAGCTTTCTCTATTGCCAGTGCCCAAGGCCATCAGGCGAACCCATTCCGACTTCAGAGGTACAGTAAAACTTCGGTTAACCGTCCCCGTCGGGATCAGCACCGTGACGGACAAACGAATAGACGGATGACATAAATCTCCTAACACATAAGTACAGTAACGTGATTTCACTGTGGGCTTAGGGCGATAATGAAAATAGAATCCTTTAACTGTGAATAATAAATACATATTTTACAAAACGATCAAAATAGACTTCAATATAAGAGTAGTAATGTACAGAAATGTGTTATAATACCATAAGCCTACGTTACTTTAAAATAATGTTATCTCTTCTGTGTCTCTGAAGTTCGAGCTTTCTGTGCGGGCGATGTCCCGTATCTTACTCAGAAGTAGGATCTGTGTTACATTTACCTTCTCTTGCATTATAAACCGGTCGGTGAACTTTGATAACATTGTTTCTACTTTTGAGTGGTTAGTTGTAGTTTATTGGTTAAGAACTGATCCTTCATCGTCATCAATTTCTTCTTCTTCAGTGTTAGTCACACCAGAAACAATGTTATAATTGTTCAAAATTTCAAAGGCACATCCGTTTTGTCACATTCCAACCAATCTGTTACTTCTTCTGTCATTTAGTCCTGCATTGTTTCACAGTTGCATCAACACTAACAGTTTCAGTTCCTTCAGTTTCGTCAGACAGGTTCAGACAAGAGTTTATTCCATCCATTCTTTAGGTTAGACACTGTAAGGTCAGTCCAGGCAGTGGCCACATTGAAAATAGCGTTCTTTATGTTGTATCTCTTCTTCTTTGTATTTTTTTTTTTTTTCAGACGATGACAGATAACAGAAACTTCCGGTTAAACTAGTGACGGTTAATAGAATTTTCAATGCACTTGTAAGTCTCACTGACCGGTCTAAGGCTTGAACCCGCAAAACTAGGCATCAGAACACCGGGAATTTAAGAGCGAGCGCTCTTATTAATTATGCCATGTTGAATTCTTGGCCTGTTATACTATCTGATCTGCTCACAATTAATTCAGAAAGTGCTTATATTTCCATTGCAGGCTGGACTTGCATGGATCGACAGGCCCAGAAATATGACAGAGTTGAGGATATATTTTGCATTGTAGGTGTATAGAGTAATGTTGATTGTACATGTGATGTGTGTTTGGTTGTCAACATTACACATATATTTAGCCTTATATTAGTGATATTCACTTTACTGGTCTACCTACATCCCTACACACACGCGCACGCCCGCACATCCAAACACACATCCACACACACCCCACACACACCAACACCCCCACACAAACCAACACCAACACCCCCACACAAACCAACACCCACACACATACCCACACACACACACCAACACCGACATATACTAACATACACCAACACCCACACACAAACCCACACATACCAACACGTACACACACCAAGACCCATACACACCAACACCAACACACACCCCCCACACACATACACACCAACACTCACACAACACCTACACACACACCCACAAACACACACACACCCACAAACACACCAACACCCACACACCAACACCCACACACCAACACCCACACACCAACACCCACACACCAACACCCATACATACACCCACAGACACACCAACACCCACACACACCAATACACACCAAACACCCACATAAACCAACACCACACACACCAACACCACACACACCCACACACACCAACACCACACCCACCCACCCAGACAACACCCCCCACATACACCCACACACACCAACACCCATACACACACTCATACAAGCCCACACACACCCACACACCAACACACCACACACACCAATACACACCCACACACGCCGACCAACACCCACACACCAACACCCACACACACACCAATACCACACACACCCACCCACACAAACACACCCACACACACCAACTCCCCACACACCCATGCACGCCCACCCCCACACACACCCACATACACCCACACTCCACACACCCATACACGTCCACCCACACACACCAATACCCCACACACCCACACACACACACACCCACACCCCACAAACCCATACATGCCCACCCACACACCCACACACCCATACACGCCCACTCACACATACCCACACATACCAACACCCCCATACACGCCCACCCACACATACCCACACACACACCAACACTCCCATAACGCCCACCCACACATACTCACACACACCAACACCCCCATACACGCCAACCCACACATACCCACACACACCAAGACCCCCATACACGCCCACCCACACATACCCACACATACCAACACCCCCATGCACGCCCACCAACACATACCCACACACCTCACACACCCATACACACCCATCCACACATACCCACACATACCCACACCCCCATACACACCCACCCACACATACCCACACACACCAACACCCCCATACACGCCCACCCACACATACCCACACACTTCACACACCCATGCACACCAACCCACACATACCCACACACACCAACACCCCCATACACGCCCACCCACACCAACACCCCCATACACGCCCACCCACACACACCCACACACATAATTGCCTCATTGCTCTGGGGTGTGTGTGAATTACCCGGAGTAATTTCTCGCTACGGCTCAGTGATGTGATAGGATCGTCACATCCTGTGGGCTGAATGCACGGAGGTATAAGTGGCTAATATTTCCCTCACCTTAGCCGGCGACGAGCCCAGACGACCGTGCCTATACATTATCAGCGCAGCTCCTTAAACACGTCGTTAACACGCCGGCTGAATTGTTCTGAACGTCAGAACAAAACAAAATAATCAAGGCACAATACATCACAAACGGCGGAAACAAAAGAATATGCGTAACAAGTAAAAGAAATAAACAAATTAATTTCGAGATATGACTATGCCTTAGATAATAAATATACTTCCGCACAATATTACTTTTGTTATGATTTGGGAATGATGAGACGCGAAAGACAACCGGTCGCCTCATTAAATCGTCATTTAGGATACTTAATTGCCTCATCAACAGCCATTGTGAGAAATGCCCCAATTAGCGCCTGTCTCCCATTTTCATCCCCAGATTAGCAGGCTTGTCCATGGGACACATTTTTCAGTCCCATTCTCATCCCATCCCACAGTCATTTTGCCTGTCCCATCCCTTGGAATTCCCATGGGATTCCCATGATAATACTAATATGGAATACAGTTCAAATAACATTATAAAATTTATGAAAGTTTAGGGCTAGTATCTACTAAATAGGACTACATGTACAAAGAGACATATAAAACAACAGAATTTATTAATTTAATATTCAAATTAAAACAAAGTTTAATCTAAATATGACAATTCAGTGTCATTCTGACACTCTCATTCTGTTTCTGAGTCACTCTGCTCATTCAGCACATTATCAATTTCCTGCTGATCGACTGTTTCTAATAATTCAGTTAATCCAGGTAATCCCTGAACCATTTCCACAATGTTCATCTTACATGCAAATCTGATATACACAGAGTTTATAACGAGAGCTGGTAACATCCGTTTTCGTAACTTACTCAACAACAATCCAGCTGCACTAAATAAGCGCTCTACTGCCGCTGAGGACACTGGTATGGCCAAGACAATTTTCGCACTTGCTGTTAGCAGTGGAAACCTATGTTCATTTTTCCAATAATTTAATGGTTGTGAAGTTGGTTGCCGTAATTTTTGAAACATGGTGACTTCATCCTCAATGCATTTGTTTCTGGGGTCAGCAAACTTAAGTGTTTTGTTTGGTGGCGGATCAAAAAATAAGTCAGAATCACTTTTCGGCTTTTGTTCTACAATTCCTGCTACTTCACATACAGCAGATGATTCAGAAGAAAGATGTAAATCTTTGATGAATGAAATAACAGTTGGAACAACAGACTTAGAAATGGCGATCCAAGCATTGGCCCATTTATTGGTGTCCACATTCCCGTTTTTCTCAGTAACAACCGACTTGACCATGTCTTCTATTTTTGGCTTTAATGTCAACTCCAGTAAGGAATGCTGCAATAACTGCCAGAGAACTGCCGCAATATGGCCAAAGTTTTTCTCCAATAATTTTCTGTAAGTTCTGACAATATTTCTTCACCATGCTGCTGGACGTTTCTTCGTCAATATCAACAATAACTTTGTACAACTGATAGGCTAGGAGGAAATATAACAGCAAAATTAAATTAGATGTAGCACCATCAATTTCTAGTTTGTCAAAATAAAAGTTTTGAATTTCTCATGTATGTACAGCATTCCTTTAATTTGAACAATATTCGGAACGTGGTTTAAGAGTTCTTCATCATCTTCATTAAAGTAATGCGAGCAATTTTTTTTTTAAATGGGCATTGAAACGTTGGTAATATGATATCATGCGCGCATTTATTAATTTATCCGGTGTCCCGCCACGAGATAAAGAATTGATACGAGTATATAAAGAAAAATAAAGGATAAAAGGCTTTAAAAAGGTTTAACAACAAGTTGCTATGATGTCCCATGAGAAATACAAATGTTTGCTGTCCCGTCCTATCCCATCCCATTGGACGTTTCCCATGGGATTCCCATGCCTGCAGATTGGACAATAGATTGTTAGATAATTAATCCGAATGTCCCCCTCTCCGACACCGCTATGTCAGTTGACTGACAGATGATAAATATTATTTGCATATCTGTCAATACATCTATTTCTTAATCCATCAAATAAAACTGAGTCTACCCGTTACTGATTTTAGGAAAGATATTTTTTTTACATTATATTATATACGGTCTGCTGCACAAATCGGTCACAGCTGCTTTTCGGCCGCCTGGTAAGCGGCTCACGAACAGCGTTCGCAAGCCTTTGGTCTAGTTTAGTTTAGTTTAGTCGATGGATCAACATCACGGCACACGGGTGTAACCCATAAGTGCTCCGTTCTTCTCCTAACTCAAACCTGAGTTTGGAGAAACTCAGCTCAGTGCACGAACTCCGTAGCAACGGCGAGGATCCTGAAATACTTTGGGTAGATTTTTAACTCGACATTTTGCCCGGGCAGCGCCGTTAGGCTATTCTTTTTCGATTTCCAACTGCCAAGGGATTTTTTACGTGCGCAACAATGCACACGGGTGTCCGATCTCACTACCCAGAGACCAGGGGAAATTTTATTACTAGAAGTCCACGTGAAAAAATCCCGGTCCACACCGGGGCTTGAACCCGGGACCTCCAGCACTCGAGGCGGACACCATACCTCGAGACCACGCAGCCTTTGGTCACTATAGATGATCAATATACCACAGTAGTGAAGGAAGTGCACGGCGTAAATAACATAATATAACCATTTCATCACTGATATGATAATTGGCAACATCTGTTTTTTTTCGCCTATCATTTCCTTAGTTATGTCTACTACATAAAGCCTTGTGACAAGCCCAGGTGTGGTCGGGGATATTTTAAATCATATGTACATCACAGAAGAACAGCTAGATCATCACGGCCTGGAGATGATGGCGCAGCAGGGAGTGACCAGAGGATGTGGCCGACATTAATTTAATTGCTTAGCTGCCATTAGCTGATAAATCGTCTTATTTGAACATGGTATCTGCAAGGAGTACGACAGGGGTGTGTCTTGTCACCCGATCTCTCCTCCCTATATAGCGAAGTAATGAGAGAGATCAAAGAGAAGCCAGGAATACTCATCGGAGGATATAATATAAACAATATACGCTATGCAGATGACACAGTATTGGTGGCGGATAATGCAACAGACCTACAACAATTATTGGACATTGTAGTATCAGAGAGTGCACAGAAAGGACTCTCCTTGAATATCAAGAAAACAGTAACAATGGTGATATAAAAGAAAATGGGGACACCAAAATGTGACATAGAAATAGAAGCGGATAATTTTAAATACCTAGGGGCATTTATAACATCAGATGGAAGATGTACAACAGAGATTAAGAGCAGAATAGGGCAGGCAAAAGCCGCATTTCAGAAAATGAAGAGCATCTTTTGCAATAAGTCGCTATCAATGAATGTAAGAAAGAGAGTGCTAATATGCAATATAGAACCAGTTTTGCTGTATGGCAGCGAATCTTGGAATGTAAATGAACAAATTAGGAAGAACTTAGAAGCAACAGAATGTGGTTTTTAAGACGAATGTTGCAAATTCCTTGGACTGCCAGAGTAACTAACCACGATTGCCTGAAAGAGGCTAATGAAACTAGAACACTATATACAACAATAAGAAAGAGACAAACAGGTTTCTTTGGTCATGTGATGAGAAGAGAGGCATTGGAGAACGTCGTGACAACTGGAAAGATCAAGGGGAAGAGAGGCAGAGGCAGACCAAGAGAAATGATGCTGGACGGATTGAGACCGTGGCATGGAGGAATATCATCAGCAGAGTTGATCCAGAACACCAAAGACCGAGATCTCTGGAGAGCCATGAACACCTACGCCAGCCGGCACGGCACTTGATGATGATGGTTATCTGCCATGGGTTTATAAATCAAACTATAGTTAACATATCAATACAGTAGTTTTCCCTATGCAACCCCCTTTACTTTGATATATAATACAACATACCTTCTACCATATTAACAACTTTTAAATTATAACTGTGACACACCCCTACTTCCAATTTTCCGCCATCCATTTATATTTTGTCCAAACGTACTTTTTATTTGGCGCTGAATCAGTTAAGGACTTTGAGGAAAGGCCAGAGAGACACACAGTGATATTGCTACTGGTACCATTAGGATTTGGACTTTTCTCTGGCTGTTGCAGACGAGGACAGAGCGAGTAGGGGAATTTCCCGAGCTCGTTGATGTCGGTTCTTGACTCAACTCAATTCATCTGCCTCTAGTACAAACCTCAATTATTACAGATTTGGAAGAAGCAAAATTATAATTTTTGTCATACAATTAATTACTTAATGGTTCCAAATATATGTTGAAACAATGTATCGGGATGTTTTAAAATCTGGATTACTAGTAGACTACAATTGTGACCTTGCTCTTGAAATAGGAAATTACTGGTTACAACTGGAAAGTACTGACTTACAGCTGGAAAGTGCTGATTACAGCTGAAAAGTACTGATTTACAGCTGGACAGTACTCATTACAGCGGGAAAGTACTGATTACAGCTGGAAATTACTGATTGCAGCTGGAAAGTACTGATTGCAGCTGGAAAGTACTCAGCTATTAGCAAACTCATGGATGTCTATCTATCTCAGAGAGAGAGGGAGAGAGAGAGAGAGAGAGAGGAGAGAGAGAGAGAGAGAGAGAGAGAGAGAGAGAGAGAGAGAGAGAGAGAGAGAGAGATTACGAGAATTGTAATTTCCTAGCTAATGTATAGTTTATTTCATTGTTACTGAAAATGTGGAATGATGAACCCCTACACGACGTGTGGTATGACTTGGCAGTACGTCTCAGTCTGGTGGTGTAGCTGATACAGGAGATGTGACCCAGAAGAGCATTGTCCGTTGCCAATGAACAATGGTCAAGCGCCACTGGACATACCAGTCTATGCACTGTTTATTTCATATAATTAGAGACCTAATCTTAGGAACCGGTTTTGCCCTCTCCGTGGCCAAAGGCTGGCGAACGCGGTTCGTGAGCCGCTTACCAGGCGTTCCAAACGCAGCTGCGACCGATTTGTGCAGCAGACCGTATTGCGTTGTGTTATAACGGGTCGGTATGGGAGCCGGTCGTTCAGAAAGCAATGGCAAACTACTGAACGTAAAACTTGCCTAGTATGTCAACAGCAGCTGAAAATACTGGTCTACAACAGTAACTACAACATTCTGTAAGGGATATGCAACATTTTTTAAGAATCTTAGTAACATGTAACACTTAGTACTTTAGACAATAGTGGTGTATGATCACATTTTTCATTTAAAATCAGAAATGGAAATATATAGAAGCCTAACTATTCACTGCAGTTGTATTGTTTTGTAGGGCTTGTATTACCTCTTTTCTGTTGACTCTCACTGTTCTTTTGTTTTTCAGGTATTACCACCATTTCTGCCACATTTGAAAAATCCATGCTTCTATGAATACTCACTCAGCATGAAGAAAGTTCTACGCTGCCTACCGTACTTTTATATTATCGGAATGGATAAATGTGGTTCTACGGATCTCCATAACCGGTTAGCTAAACACCCGTTTGTGTTTAAAAATAAGGGACTTTTAGGAAAGGAAACTGCGTTTTGGTCGTGGCGTAGATATGGTTAGTATGGTTAGCAATATGGATTAGAATGTATAAACTAAATCAAATATGACAGTTGTAACGATCGTTTACGTATCTAGTTTTCTTTTATTTCATGGTTATTGTCAACGAGAGAAAGTATGAATGGTTAGATCAAAATATAGTAATACGAATTATCTGCTGAAATGAAGGATTTAGTGTGAAGAAAGCTGCACAGTGTGAAACAGTCGATGAGATCAATAAAGGAATATATACAAGAAAATTCCTGCATGGCAAGAGGTGTTTAAGTATTGTTTACAGGTCGAATTGCTTTCTCTTGTCTTACTTGTAAATTTATCGAAAGCCCGTAAACAGCTCGTTAAAAGAGATACTGAAAGCATCCTGTGTATCATTGAAAGCTTAATGATAGAGTAGTGACATCTCGCCAACGTCTTGTAAACGCTAGTAACAATATGCTGAACTAGATTGATTTGCACTCATAGAAGGGCACTCATACCTTTGTATGATACCAACATAAGACGGTCTGCTTCCAAATCGCCCGTAGCTGTGTTTCGAACGCGGTATGCGGGATTACGATTTGTATTCTTTACGCCTTTGCCACAGAGCCCGTTATGACCAAGTAGACACCTTTCATTTCATCAATTGCCAGGTCTGTCTTCCGCCCTCTAAGTGTTATGTCAATGGTTTGGTACGAATATTGCGCATATTCCATAGGAGGCGGTTAGTGTTTATGTTGTCCATTGTGTCTTCGAATATTGATTGCCTTCTTCAGCTTCTATGAATGTCAACCAATACGTGTGAATGTAGTTATGAGCTGTCCCAGTGGCTCCAACCGGCTCTGTGGCGAACCGGCTGCACGACGCTGGTCTTTGGGCTAGAAGACCCTACAGAGGTCCTGGTCTTACGGACCGGCATCGCCAGAACCGACTGCAGTGGACAAATCAGCATAGTCAATAAAATGTTGGTACAAGTTTGCAATTGAAACTGCAAAAATGTTGCTTTTTTTTTTTTTTAAACAACAGTATATTATTGTTTGCAAATGAGGATTTTGATTAAATGTCATGGCGTGATTAATTGTCTTAAGCGACTTCCCGTATCTGATCTTGGCTTATGTACAGTAGTTTTCTTATGCAACCCCATTAATTTGATTTATAATACGACATGTCTGCTACCATATTTGCAACTTTCAAGTCACAACTGTGACCTCGCTACTTCCAATTTTCCGCCATTCATTTTGTTTGGTCAAAACCTACATTTTGTTTAGCACTGAATCTGTTAAAGATATAAACCAGGTGTACGATATAAACCAGGCGTAACATATAAACCAGGCGTAACATATAAACCAGGTTGTAAACCTGCTCTGGACCTCACCCATACAGTCAGTGCCAGCATGCAAAGATCGACAAGGACTTCAGGAGGCCTAACACTAACAAGAAATGTGCAAACTGCCTTGGCAACCATGTCGCCAGGTACCTCGGATGCCCCTGCCACAAAGACAGCAAAGAAGCCATGAAAATCGCCATCAAGTCTAACCTACCATATAAGGAGGCCAGGAGGCAGTACGAGGCGACCAACCGACTCACCAAAAATGACAAAGCGCAACTGGAAGGCCAACTGAAGGACCTGAGAACACAGTTCCAAAACCATGGAGGAAGGAAAAGTCAAGACACAAGAAACACAGATAACAGCCACTCAGCGCATCCTGGACGAAACGAAGCAAGTTCAGCAGAAGATTGGGCAGGATGTCGCTCGAATGGCTGCTATACAGGCTGAGACAGAAGAAAGGCTATCAATCAGGGAGGAGGAAAAAACAAGAAGCAAGAAACACAGATAACAGCGCATCCTCAACGAAATGAAGCAAGTTCAAAAGAAGATTGAGCGGGATATCGCTCTGGTGTCTGCTATGAGGGCTGAGGCTGACGAAACCGTAACAAGAATCCAAGAAGAAAAAGAAAAGACAGAAGAAAATTTCAAACAGATTCAAGAAGAAAGACAACTAGAACTACTCAAAGCCAAGACCGAAACACCTGAACCAGAAAACACAAAGATTTAGACAGAAGAAGAATCATCAGAAAGTGAATTAGAATTTGATGAAAATGGATACCCAAACCAAGAAATATACCTCGAAAGACAGTATCGAAAAGGCTTAGTCGTGGCCGGCCTCGACACACGGAATCAATCAAGACCGAGAAGATTCGAAGACAACCCAAGACGAGGAAGGAGGTGAAACACCAGGAGAGACGACAACCGGTAAAGCTCCCTGAAAGAAACAGCACCATATGACGGGGTGGGTAGCCAATTACTCCAGGCCTCAACAAGTGCGCGACTCTGTCCAGACGTGAAAACCCTCATCAAGAAAGTAACGAACGCAATCAACCCATCAGAAGCCGGGAAGCTGACAACAAGCACTCAAAAATACGAAAGACAAACTTCAAGCTACACCATAAACACCCCTACATAGCTAAGTAGAAAATTCGAAGGCTGAAAGGGGGTACTCGTACCAGAAATTGGAATTGGAATTTGAATTGGAATAAACCAGGTGTCAGATATAAACCAGGTGTAAGATATAAACGAGGTGTAATATATAAACCAGGTGTGACAGTTAACGGATCAAATATGAATCTGTAGCATGCGGGAAGCGGTAGAGTGGTGGCTAAAGTCTCGCCTGCCAGCATTGTGATCACGGGTTCGATTAGCATCAGGGTCTAAAGTCATCATCATCATCATCATCATCCAGTGCCTTGCCGGCTGGCGCAGACGATCATGTCTCTCCACAATTACCATCTCCGACGTCATGGATCAATTTTTGTGTTGACTCCCTTTCGTGCCATGGCACAAGCCTGTCAAGAATCTTCTCACACTGTATTCCTCTATCTCTCTGTCCGCAAATCTTTCCGGTTGTCACAATGTGTTCCAGTTTTTGTCTTCTCATAACGTGGCCAAAAAACGACGACTGCCTTTTTCTTATGTTTGTGAGAAATTGTTTTTGCGACTCTGCTTCCCTTCAAACATTCTGATTGCTCTCTTTGGCTGTCCACTTAATTTTCAGCATTCTTCTATAAAACCACTTCTCCAAGGCATCCAAGAATTGTCTCGCCTGTTTACTAACTGCCCAGGACTCGCAGCGGTATGTAAAACTGGTTCTATGTAGCATGCAAGAACTCTTTTTTCTGATTTTCTAGGAGAAGAGTTAACAGTACCTCTTCCATGGGGTTTACAGTCAGTCAAATTTGTCAGTTTATTCCGATATCCAGTGGCGGACTGGGTCTAGCAATATTAGTTGTCAGGACTAAAATGTCATTCACATTTTCTAATGATAAAGAGGTCCACTTCATTAGGTTCCCCACATGGCCCACTTGCCAGCGAGCAAGCTTTACCCCACTTGACCAAGTTGGCATCTGATGGCAAGATATCGTATAGGGATCGGACGACGAAACTTAAGCGCAGTGGTGCCAGGCGCTATATTTCATTCCAGGCAAGGGACCTCTGCACTATCCCTTCCCATGATAACCACTGGCCCTGCTGCGCTTGTTGAGCAGTCAGACATTCTCTCTCGTCGTCCTCTCCCTCTCGGATCTCCTGAACCACCATGTCTCTGCTTTCCATAGTCGTCGCCCTAGACCACATCTGATCTCTCTCATGGTGCCTGAACCCTCTTCTGCCAGATTGGTTTAGTTTAGTTTAGTTTAGTTTAGTCGACGGATCAACATCACGGCACACGGATGTAACCCTTAAGTGCTCCGTTTTACTCCTAACTCAAGCCTGAGTCCGGAGAAACTCAGCTCAGTGCACGAACTCCGTAGCACCGGCTGAGTAGATTTACAGCAATACACACGGGCGTCCGATCTTACTACCCACAGACCAGGGGAAATTTTATTACTAGAAGTCCACGTGAAAAAATCCCAATCCTCACCGGGGCCTGAACCCGGGACCTCCAGCACTCAAGGCGGACACCATATCTCGAGACCACTCAGCCCCCCTAAATGTCTGATTGGGTGTGCAACATGACCACTTCATCTGGAGTGCTGCCTAGGCATCTTCCAGTGCGCTGACGATTTTCCACTTCCTTCCCGTTCTCGTGACGGCTGTGGTGTACTGACTGTTTCATCAGGAGACTCGCGCAGCATCATCGCCAGTCTGGCTTTTCTGAATTTTGAATTCTTCCATAAGGGACCGGAACGGGAGGTTGGTTTTTAATTACTATTCAGTCCCCTGAGTCTGCCCTCCAGTCTGGCTGGATGATAGCCTCTGGGGGTGACCGGTACTGGTGTCAAATTATCTTCCCAAATAGAAAGCCATTCCTGGTGGTTTGTTTTACTTGCAGGTTTTGCAAGCTTACGTCAAGACAGTATAGCCTTGAATATAGAGAAAACAGTTTTGTTCGTCTGTTGATCCTCTACATTGCCCATCAAAAGTGAACCGAAACTTGTTCTGGGAAGTAAAGGCTGCCAATTCGTGACACTCTACCACCACGATCCTGTCCATCATGGTTGAATCTTACACACGACCGAGACTCTTTACCGGTTACTCTTTACCAATATTACCTTCTATAAAGTTTTGCTGCGCATATGTCAATATTACCTTCTAGAAAGTTTAGCTGTGCATATGTCAATATTACCTTCTACAAAGTTTAGCTGCGCAAATGTCAATATTACCCTAAATAGAGTTTAGCTAGGGATATGGCAACATGGCCTTCAATAAATTTTAGCTGTACATATGCCAAAATTACCTTCTATAACGTTTAGCTGTACATATGTCAATACATTTCTGATATGCTGTTGTATATCAACGTATCAACATATTTTTGTGAATTGTGTAGGCGTACTTAACAAGAAAATGGGGGAGAAGAAACTCACGGTGGACGAGTACCTTGACATGTTTGTGGAAACTGCCAACATGATAGAGCAGACCAACTTAACACGCATAATAACAGGTATGTCAGACGAATGTCCTGTTTGTGGTGTGACTATGACTACCATTTTGTGTTCAACTTTGAATACCATACCATTTTTGCGCATATTATCAGTTAATACAGACGTGCATATGTTGAACTCTGATTATAATGAAATCTGAAGAGTAAAATCAGATAATTAGTTAACACTGTCGTTTATATGTTTAACTCTGAATATCATAATTTGTTTAATTCATCATTTTACGTGTATATACGAATATGATACTTATTTAACTCATTATTGCTCGTGTATATGCGAATATCATAATGTGCTTTAGCCCATTATTACACGTGTATATCATTATTATGTCTTTAAATCATTGTTACATGTTTATAGTGTAATGTGTTAAACTCATTATTACACGCTTATATCTGAATACCACAATGTCGTTAGCCTATTATTACACGTTTATATATCATTACCATGTCTTTACATCATTGTTACATGTTCATAGTGTCATGTGTTAACTCATTATTGCAGGTTTATATTGGAATATCATAACGTGTTTAGTCTATTATTACACGTTTGTATATCATTATCATCTCTTTACATCATTGTGTATAGTGTATATACAGGTATATACATGTGTATAGTGTAAAGTATTAAACTCACTATTACACGCCTTCATCTCCTTGCCTTGTCTTTTATTCAGTGTTACATATGTATAGCGTAGTTACACATTTATATTTAAATAGCAAATGTCATCAACATTGTAACTGCAAACTTTAGTAGTCGCTTGTTAAAGTTTGCAGAAGCTATAATAATTAACCTACGTAAGCCGTCATTGTGCAAGCAGAAAGACATGTTAGTCAGTTAAAAATTACCGTGGTAGACAATCGACATTACTGTGCGAACATGTGTATATTTCAGTTTGAAGGATTTATCTAGTTATTTCACTTTACGTTGTGTGATTTCTGCAGTGTGTACCTGACGAGTTGCAGCGAAATATGCCAGGCAAAAAATCGTGCAATCTATTGTTTGTGTCTTCGTTATTCAAATTCACTACGGGAAAACATTGTTTTGAAAGTCATTCTGTGCTTATTTTAATTCTGTATTCAAACTGATGAATTTTGAGACTGATGGCGTTCAGTGGTAGTTAATGATCTGTTTTTACCTAAATGTAATATTGAGAGGTTGTTTAGTCCGAGTGGCTTTCAAAAACGAACAACCCGCACACTGTAGGATTGTGTCTTTGGTTGGTTAGATAATTGTTGCTCACTTTAGTGGTGTCTTTAAGGTTAGTTAGATGCACATTTTTTACAGGACGTGGCAGTCAACCCCCAGCGTATTTTAGTTTTGGATTGTTGTTGGCTATTTGTGTTTTTTTGGAAAGTTTACGTTTAGTAGTTTGTGATTGCTTTCTGAACGAACAGCACTCATACCTTTGTATGGGAACCAACGCAAGGCGGTTTGCTTCCAAATCGCCCGCAGCTGTGTTTCAGGTAGCCCTATAAAACGGAGCTCATACTAGAAATGTAACCCTCTTTAGTTTTAGATGTTTCTCTCCATAACTTTAGATAGCGCTTATTGGACATGTGATGTTCACTAATTCCTCAGATTTTATTGTAATTCAAAGAACACATATTTCAGGGGATGCTACTCCCATGGACCTGTGGGATTTTAGGTCCTGGCCAATGATACCCCAAAACTTTGGGAAAGAAGAACCGGAAGTGCTGACCCCACATTTGCTGAAATATATTCACAGGGAGCGGCCTCCAAAGATTCTCGTTCAGTTTAGGGAGCCCATCGAAAGGTAACCTGAAGCATCTAGGGTTGGTTTTTCATGCTTGGTCGATGGGTAGGTTGGTTGATTGTTAGTTGGCTGACTGGTTGGCTGAATCGCTAGTTGACTGACTTTTTGGCTGGCTGGTTTGCTTATTCGCTGGTTGACTGACTCGTTGATTTGCTGGTTGATTTATTCGCTGGCTAATACTCTGGTTGGTTAGTTGGTTGGTTAGCTGTTTGGTTAGCTGGTTGGTTTATTAGTTGGTCGGTAGGTTGGTAGGTAAGCTGGTTTTTTGGCTGATTGGTTGGTTGTTTGGCTGGTTGGTTGATTCGTTGGCTAGTTAGTTGGTTGGTCTATTGGTTAGTTGGTTGGTCGTTTGGTTGTGAATCCTCCGGAGACTGAGATTGAATTCTTCAGTTCCATGGATTGGCGTCTAGAGCATGCAAGTACTACTGTATGGATCAGAACACGCAGAACGACCAAAAGAGTTACTAATAAACAACACATCTTCTTCTTCTTCTTCAGCGTTCCGAGCCATTGAGGTTCTTTGCTGCAGATACAATCCGTCTCCATTCGTCTCTCTGGTTGATCTTCTCTTGCCAGTCGTTGATTCCAAGTGCTTGTAGGTCTGTACATGTATTATCTCTCCACCGTCTTCTTGGTCTACCTCGGGGTCTACGGTCAATAAACAACACATATATTTACTAATGTGTGCCTTTTAGGGATTCTGATACTACAGTGGTATGACAGAATCACCAACGCAGAGCTCTTAGGAAGAACTAAACAAATCTAAGTGAATCAAAAGATGAGGTAAATATGCTAGCTCTGGATAGGGCAGGCATTGAGAAAGTCGGGGAATATATAATTTAAATGTCCATTGTCTAGAACACACAGTGCAAACACACACACATACACACACGCGCGCGCGCGCGCATAGAGAGAGAGAGAGACGGCAGGGAGGGAGGTAGGACAAAGAGAGGGAGAGAGAGAGGGAGAGAGAGAGAGAGAATGAGGGAGAGATTTAAAACACACGCAGAAAAGAATTCTAGCCATAACAATAATGTGGTGAGGGCGTCGTTGGAGCTGTATGAGATGGCAACAGATAGGGGGATTAATGTGAGTTGTTTGGGGGACTATGCTTCTAAGGGAGATAAAAGGCAGACTAAGGAGAAGGAGTGGGAATTTGTTTTTTGCATGCAAAAGTACTCTACAAAAACACTATTTTTCTGATATATTAAATATAAAAAGTATAATTCAATACCAATGTTGACAGATAAAATTACATTTCAACCAAAAATTGTCAACAGCAATCAAGAAATTAACAAAATCACAAACTGTTAGTATTTTTCTGTATAATGACCAACAACATGAACTTTCAAAAAAGAGACTGGACATAGCAATACCGAATAGTAAGATTCCATGACCCTGATGTTGTTTGAATGTGGAGTTTGTTATCCCAAAATGATGGCTAAGTTTTAACAGGTAGGAGAGTAGTGAGTCAGGAGGTTTATCGCCACCCCCTTTACCCCTTTTTTGGGGGGTGGGGGGTAAATGGGAGGTCCCTGAGTATTTCCTTATATAGCCCTATGTAACGCTATCCAGCTTATCAAACTCAGCTCCCCATTGAGAGATGGTTGGGAATGCGGCCGGTCGGTTGGTCGTTGGGTTTTATAAGATTAACGAATTTAAAATTCGAAAAGTTAATTTGGTTAACATATTTTCTTACTTTGCTCGACAAATTTCTTTCCCCTTTGGCAGACTATTTCTTAGTTTGATTGATATATTTTTTCTTCATTTGACCATTGTTTTTCCTACTGTGACTAAACTACTTTCTTACTTCTCTCGACATGCACCCTCTCATCGTATCTAATGGTCTCCTGTCTGAAAGACTGCCTTCTCTTAGCAACATTACTGTTCAGTGACAGACTTGGGATTAACTATTTCCATAAGTTTTAAATCTAGATTACGTGAAAGCTGTTATATTATGTTGACAACATACAGGTGTCCTGTAAACCATCATGAGAGTGTGAGATAAATCCACAATAGCTTCGTTTTTGAACTATCATTGGGAGTTTCACTGATAGGTTACAATGTTACTGATCTCTGATTCTCTTATAGCACTGGTAACACATGAGTATTGTTTTTGCTGTCTTAATGTTGGAGAGTTGCCCGTTGTTGGTAGTCCAGTGTCATTCTTCGTAACGTGTAGGTGATGTGTAGTTCATTGAACATGTACTTTTGTATGGTTGTGAAGCGTGACCAATGACCAGACATGGTAAGAAACATCTACTGGCAGTGGATATGTGGCTTATGAGGAACAGACAAAGAAAAAATGGGCAGACAGAAATATACCTGAAAGTGTAGGTGACTGTTTAAAGAAAATAGACGCTGATGAGAAGAAATCAGCTGGAGACCTTGGTGAAAACTAGTAAGTTTGAGGGAGAGATAGGTAAAATATCTTAATGACTTGATCACGTGGTATGTATGAGAATGGCAGTCCAAAGAATTCACAATGTTCGACTTAGAACCACATCTCCTATGCTTCCAATAGATTCCTAATTAGTTCGTTCACACAAATAAGTTGACAAGTCAGCAGAACATCAGAGATGTGTTATTTAACTTACTAAGATACGCCATCGAGGTCAGCGTTGGGGCAACATCTCCAGCTCCCGTATACACTGATCATATTTTCAGAACATTAGAAGTTATGAATTTATCTTCGGGGGATTTTACATCGTTAGCATTACATACAATATTTACAGTTTGTTCAGAGCTGATCTAAAATATATTCAACAAAAACCAAGAAGCAATCCCAAGGATTGCGCTCTTAGCAATGCCGCCTCCTTGAACTGACGAAAACGCTCAGGTTTGTAACAACAGGTAGTGAATGGATCTTCGGGACTATAAACATAAAAGCAAACTACAAGGTCAGTGGTCGTTCTGGTGACCTCTACGCCAGGACATTTGTGAAATTCAATCCGAGTTCTCTGAGCCCGTAACGGATAGTAGGACATATCATCCGTGGTTTAATTCTGTCGGGTCTGTTGACTAGACACATGTCTGGTTATACAACCGATCTGACCTCAAAGTCCACGTCAGAACACAAAGTGGGGGTACAAATTATAACCCAATCGCGTTTTGACTGTTTAAATTTTAAGTTTTCGCATTTTAAAACTTTTTTTAGGTTTTTAAATTTTATAAATTTTAACGTTTTAAAATTTAATTTTTAAAATTTTAAGACTTTAACTGTTTTTAAATTTTAACTTTTTGAATGTTTAACCTATTAAACTTTTTTAAATCTTTGAATTTTTAACTTTTTAACTTTCGAAATTTTGAATTTTTAAACATATTAAACTTTTAAAATTGTTTTCAATTTGACTAGTTTAAATTTTAACGTTTTGAATTTTTGAATTCTTAAATTTGTAAATTTTTTTGAAATTTTAAGACAAACATTCGGTGCTAACAGAATACAAGTAGTGCCTCTACTGACATGCAGAATCGCATTCATAGCTTACTAAGATCTGACTAATACTTGTTATATGTATTCATGTGTTTAATCAAACTTATATCACTTTTGAAGGATAATAAATTTGCTGCAATTTCCTGTCTGCAGACTGTATTCAGATTACATATTTGTGGGTTATGGGAAGACGCCGGAAGAATTCCACAACCATAGCCTACAGGCCATCGATATGATGAACGCCTGCATCAAAAACCTCACAAGGAGACAATGCTACTTTAACGATAACCTTTACCAAACACCTACCGGTAAGAATCAACATCACGATCACGGGTCTTTATCTGAGTATGATGGGTTCGAATCTCCGTTTGATCATAGCTTTCAAATGTTCGAGTTTCTTCTATGTTTTATGTTATGTTTTTCTGATCCTGTTCTGTCTTAGCATCTTTATCACCTTATGTCGATAAAAGTGAGTAATCAAGCAACGCCATTTTACAACATCATCAGAATTTAGGGAAAGGTCGGTGATCTTGTCCAAATCTTATCATTTGGTCAAGACATCCGGGTATTTATCTGTTTTGATTTCCTTTTGCTGTTTTCACTTCAAGTTTGCCAGTTGTAACTCATGTTTCAAACTGTATTTATCCTAGTAAAATGTCTAACAAATATTTATTGACTACATTTAACTACACAAAACTACACTAATACATTTTCAAATTTAAACTGATTTTGAAGGATTGCCTCATTTCTATCACTGTCCTTTCGTAGTAAATAAAACGTAGAAGAACCTTTTCCATGTTATCAGAGGTGACTGTCACATCAGGTGACCTATGGATAATGCTGTCAATATTACACCGGTTGCTTTCACTTGTTAGAACATTTCCTGGTGTCTATTTAGGGCTGGGTCGCGCTGAGTCATTGAAAGACGCATTACATCTTGATGGAGATTCAAACACAAAACCACTGGGCTGTTAGGCAAGCATGTTAGTTAATGCAATACTGCGACTCTCCCATGCGTGGTATTCTTAGCATGCTTCAGAGAAGCCACTCAGAGGATGGTAAGGATAAAGGTTGTAATCTTTTAGTATTTAAACCGCACGCCTCTAGCTAAAATCTTGATGTGGACGCCTTCTATAAATAAGAAATCTTGATCTTGTGCAGCGAATCGAAAGTTTTGTCTGGGTAACAAGATTGAAACTTACATGTTGTGTTGTTTCATTCACCAACAGAGACTGAAAACTGGAAGTTTCTTATCGCACCACATCTTTCTCGCCTGATTTTAACAGCGATAATAAGGGGTAATATAGTCTGGCAAATTGGAAGTGCAGCAGGCCAAAAGCACACTCTCGATGGCTATTGTCAGACAAAAAATATGTTTGCATATCCTTTACAGGACATCGCTGTCAACATCAGCATCTTTCAGCTTATTGTTGATTTCTTAGGAAGATTACGCTCAGTAGTTTGCCATTGCTTTCTGAGCGGCCGGCTCACATACCCCGTAAGTTACCGACGCGATTCGAACCACTGCCGATTCTCACCGTCGTCACGTTACTTTCTACAGTATACGAGATTACGAAGAATAGTCGCTAACCTCTAGGCCAGGAAGCCGGCATTTTCAGACTAAGGTGACGCGCCAGTGACTTATGAGAGTATGGAGCCGGTCGCTCGGAAAGTCGTGGCGTGCTGATGAGCGTAATATAGCCTAGGAATCAACATACAGCTGAAAGATGCTGATATTGACCGCAATATCCTGAAACAGGATGGAAACGCGGGGGGGGGGGGGGGGGGGGGGGGGGGGGGGGGTTGCTGGGGGCGCAGAGGTGTTTCCAAGGCACCAGGGCCAGGTTCTATACTGCCAAGACCTGCTGACACGCCCTAGTCGTGCGTCCTGGGCAACAGGTCCCTTGGGGGTCGGGCTACGTAGTGGGATCGCTGATTCTTCCGAAGTCGGAGAGTATCTGCCTGCACGGCGAGGAACCACCAGTCTGCACACCAATAAGCCAGACAACGAATACTCACGCAAACCTCACTCCGGTATGACATCACACTGATGTTGGACAACAGAATGTCTTCATCCGACATACAGAACTTCGCGCTGGAGTTCACAGCCAGCGAATACAAGCAAGCAACTAAACTACTCATTTCCGGGTATTTCCAACTGTCTGTCTGATATTCACGAGGGATTCCCCGAGGTGGCAACCTCGTCTACTTTCACTTTCGTTCTTATTTACAATTGCTACTTGGCAGGTGGTCTGATATACTTCATTGTATAAAAGTTTCGTTGTTTTTATGTCGCTTTCATATTGTATTGCAGTTTCATTTGCTATTGTTTATTCATATATCATCTTATAAAACATCACACACTTACAAGTTGAATAACAATTTCGTCCCCAGGTCCGGATACATCTAGGATGCTACTCTGTTTTCTTACAGGAGTGGTTTCGTGTATTTCCCAGGAGTTCATTTTTAATAACAACAATGGACGAATACAAGGATGACATGGAGAAAACACTGAAGAAGATCTTCACGTTCTTAGATCTGCGTGAGTTATATTTCAGTTTGTTACTTGGTGTCATGGAGGTCAGCCTGGCCGCGGGGCGTAATGCGTTTGTGCTTAAACTTCCGATGAGCTGACGGTGGTGCAATGGGATCGTTCCTCATACATGCCAGTGTGTAGTGGGAAGCTTAAACATTGACTTTTCGTCCAGAAAGCAATGGCAATCTACTGAACGTAAACTTGCTTGGTAAATCCATCTGGGGTTGGGGGTTGATAGCAGTGGATTTAGCTTCATATTTTTTTTTTTAATGTGCACTGTTTATCAATATTCGGGAGTCTCCATGGTGAAGAAGTTATACCACTTGCATCACGATCTGAACATCGTGGGTTCGATTCCGGGCTACGTCGTTCGGGTCACAAGTAACATTTTCTCGGGAGCTCATGGGAGAGTCGCTGAAGCTACGGAGTTCGTGCTTTGTGTGACACTTTCTGTAGTGCGCTCTGCCAAACTCATACATTCCTTCTTGTTAAAACTACACGTAAGTCCACACACATATGCCCCATATTACTAGAACGACTCTTAAATACACACAAACACACACGCAAAAAATATATATATATATCTATATATATATATATATATATATTTTATAATATATATAATATATATATATATATATTATTGCAACCTTGCCGTCTTGACAGACAAAAGTTTGTGCTTAAAAAGGCATAAATTTTACCAATTTGGGGGTAGCACATGTGACTGATAAGGCCAAATTTGCGCGTAAATGTTCGTTCACAGTGGGTGCATGGAACACGTTTTCATTTTTCCCCATCATGCTCGGGGTTTTTGTGGGCTTATTCTGCAATAATTTTCTCCTTTGACTTTATTCCATTTGCTATTTTCCCTCCATGCAACACGTTCAGCGCGACTTGCATCCCAATGTGCCTTATCAATGCCTGTATCAATCATGTCCCGCTTACACACATCTTTGTATCGTAGTAGAGGCCGACCCTGAGATCTCTACCCATCTGTAATTCACCAAAAAAGATATCCTTTGGTATTCTACCATCATCCATCCTCCTAAGATGTCCCTATCCATCTAAGTCTACGAAGACTGAGCATGGAATAACTGTCACAACAACCTGATCTTCAATACTTCAGTATTTGTGATTTTGTCTTGCCACTTAATACCCAGATTCTTCGCAGACACGCATATGAAAGCTGTTTAATGTTTCTCTTGGGGTGAGTAAGTTGTTCAGGTTTCACTGCCCTAAAGAAGAGTACTAAGGACACAGGCTTGATAGACATGGACTTTTGCCCTTTTTAGTAAGCTTCCTGTTCTCCCCAGACTCTTTTCGTAACCTTTTCATTGTTGTTGCTGCCTTACCAATCCGGATGTTGATTTCCTGATCTAGGGATAATTTGCTATATTTCCTCTGGAGTGAACAAGGCAGGCCGAGAGAGGGATCATGCTGCATGGGCAACACATGATCTCTATATTTGTGCTATGGAGAGGCAGTAACTCCATCCCTGGTTTTAACCGGCGCGCGCGCGCACACACACACACACCATATTGCTAGAACCACACTTATACATACACCCATGTGCCCCTTCTTGATAGAATCTCACACAAAGTTGAACTGAGTTGAGTTAAGAACCGACATCACTGCACTCAGGACGTTCCCATATGTACTCTGTCCCCTCATTCGACAGCCAGCGAAGAGTCATACTACTAATCGTTCCCACTGTTATCTGATTTAAAGTTCTCCTGGTCTTCCCTCTCAGTTTTAAAATTCTTCCAGAACCCCTACCGATCCACCGCAGTCTCATTCTTTCCACATGCGGGGTCTCAGTCTGTTCCGCCACCTTCTTCATCTAATCCCACAAACGTATGACCACCCCCCCCCTCCCTCCACTTGTCCATAGGCAATCTACCACCAAGAAGTTCATTCCATGCCAGTCTTTAACGCCGGCGAGAACACACGGTAAATCCACGCACATATGGCATGCCATTCTTGAGCAACCACACTTAAATCCACACGCATGCCCCGTTCCTGATATAACCACACTTAAATCCGCAAACATGTGCCCCATCTTGCTAGAATAACACTTGAATTCAAATGCAAGTATGCTTGAATATGTTATTTAATTTTTAAAAGTTTTAATGCGCTGTTTCTCATTCTAGCGTCCCTGTCGGAATCCAAGATGTTTGAAATAATCAACCAAACACGACGCCACGTGACCATAAACAAACATGGCGTCGTCCTTCCAGAAACAGCGAAACTTCTGCGACAGTTCTATGATGGCTGCAATAAGGACACGGCTGACCTTCTGAATGATGATCGGTTCTTGTGGCTGGACCACTATTTGTGATATTCATTTGGGTACTTTTGCTTTCTTTCACCCCAAAACAAACTTTGCCAGCTATATTTAGAGTCACCAGCTATATTTAGCGCCGACGGTGATCTCCTCTGTGTTCGGGTGGAGTGCGTGTCAGTGCGTTTCAATTGCCCCACCCACAGTGTTGTTTCTTTGGGCTGTGGCAACCGTTTCCTGCCTCCCTTCGATCCTCATTTGCATCGGTCCTGCAATCACTTTCCGGTTAGGGTTACGGTTAGGCGGTAGGATTAGGGTTAGGAGTAGGGTACACACACTAACCCTAACCCTAATCCTAACCCTACCCCCTAACCCTAACCGGAAAGTGAAAGAATAGCGCACCACCGCTGCCGCATAGAATTGTGCACCGAGCTACGGCGCAACACACGGAAACCCCCTGAATGTTCGGCGCAACACAGGGAACCCCTGGATGTGACGTCATACCCTGGGATTCCCTTTTGTTTGGGGTGAAAGAAAGCAAAAGTACCTTCATTTGATTATTTATTATATGCGTTCACAGGTTTTGTTCAGTTGTATTATTATTATTATTATTATTATTATTATTATTATTATTATTATTATATGTCAGCGTATTTTCTTCATATTTGTTAGTATTGTATTTGTTGTTATTATTATTGACTATTGTTATTATTATTATTAATATTAACTTGATGTGGTGGGTGTTTTTCATTATTGTTGTTGATGTTATTATTATTAGTATTGTTGTTGTTATTATTGGCGTTGTTATTTTTATTATTTTATTATTATTAATTTGATGTGGTATATGTTCATTATTGTTTGTAATTTTATTGTTATTATTATTATTATTTATTTATTACTTGTGTATGTACAATTTTGTCTTCATATTGAAGCTGAGTGTCTTTGTACGTGGATACTCATAGAACGAACAAAAGGAAAGAATTAAAGATCGGAGGATACGTAACACTCTAACCACCAACCCCCTCCCTCCCTTCATTAAAGGGGATGTCAGCAATATGCAATGGATAAGAGCGCCAGTTTATTAAAAAGTCGGTGTGCTGATGGCGAGGCAGAGGGTTCAACCCCTACAGTTGGAATAAGATGTTGACTTGTCGTCCTTGACTTGGAGCCGTAAATTACAAGTACCTCAGAAGTCGGAGTCGGTTCCCCTAATGGCCAGAGACACTGGTACCACGAATAGCTAGTCCACATGCAAACAATACTTCAGCGTGGGCTATGCTCTAATTCAAAGCGAGCGAACGAAATAACAAACAAGAAGTACAAAACTGGATCTAGTACTTTACGCCTATGAAGGATATATATTAGGTCATGATTCAGCACAACAAATAAAGACTGGCGAAGGTTAGACAGTTTGTCAATGCCCCCCCCCCCCCCCCCCCCTCTCACGTTCCAAATAAATTTTGGTAGTTTACTATCTGCAGACTCCACCCATTGTCCAGGGGGGAATAATGTAGAACCGAACAAAGCAAAGGTCCGCATTATCCTCCCATTAACATGATACACTCAGTGCCATAATCCGACAATAACAAATAGAGTTTAAAGCAGAGTTGCAACAATAGGGAAGTAGCATGGAATGGTGTATCAACTTAGTAAATGAGGCGACATTGTGATATCCGGCTATAGTAAATCTTTATATATTCAATGTGACGTAGCAACTTCGCCTCATAGAATTCCCGCCTCATAGGTCAAACTTAGGTCAGACATCTAGGCCATGTCTAAGTAACTCATGTCTACTTTGGTATAGGCAAATCACGTTTGTTTGTGTGTGTGTGTGTGGGGCGCGCGCGCGCGTATTTAACCGTGTGAGCGGGTGTGGGATGGTGGGCACTTTGGGTGGGAGGGCCTGTTCGAATCCATTAAAATACTCGATGTGGATAGGCAGCTGTTTAAGTACTCTTCCAAGCTAACACATTTCTTACAAAATCCCAGGAATGTGCTGGCCCACGAGAGTTAATGTATCGGGTATCACTTCGCTCGCACTGGTCCTGAGATAAAGATAATAAATTATCGTTGCTGCGCTGACCATCAATTACGTGTCTATAGTGCGTGTATTCGTGTCTTGTCTTTGGTATGTGCGTGCATTTCTCCTATTGTGTACTTGTCTCTCTGGTAATATACGGTGTGTATCTTAATATCACATTGTAGGCTGTGTCGACCTGGAATGAAACTGGCATTCAAACATTTGAACTAAATTACGGTGGTGCCGTAATACATATTAGTAGTAGTGTGTATTAATAGTAGTGTGTCTGGCCGAGTGGCTAGATCGCCGGACTCTCCTTCTGGGGACCCGGGTTCGATCCCTAGGTAAGGTGTGGGATTTTTTTCTGTCGGGGGCAAAAAGAAAATCGTAACCTGCACAGTTCTCAGCGACTGCACTAGACAGGCGGCCTTTATTCCTCAGGCTCAAAGACCCTTCTGCCATACACCGCAAGGTACTATTTTGAATGGCAGTTGACAGTTTATTCGTATTGGAAAATGAAAGTGTTTCTTGCGTCACACATAGGACAGTCTACATTCCCATTTTCGATATTAATTTATGGACTGTTGTAACCGGGATGTAAATGTCAGATACAGAGCTATTATTTATAATGTGTATTCCTACAACTCTGTTATAGTACCTTGTTCATATCTAAGTTTGACATATATAGATGCCCAGGAACAACTACTCGAGAAACTGTGGTTGCATGGTATGCTTTAATCGCAATTTCCACCAAGCTCAAGAGCCCGATTCATTTATGCATGTTCGTGATAATAGTGGTAGCTTTGAGGGCCTAGTGTGTGTCGATTGCGTGCTGTACTACAACAGATCTTCACCAAAGAGGAAATAATTACATTAAGCCTAAGTGGAATTGAGCAGTGTATCCTCGACTGTAATCGCCAAGAGTATACTCCGGAGCCATCCCCCAACAAACGTAGAGCGATCACAGTCGCCCTAAACACTTCACCTTATCTAAACAATCAACACTGAAGGATGGGCCTTAAGTAGCTGCGTATAAGGAAATGGTTGTATTATACTTCAGTAGCTGAACAGTCCTCAATATGAAGAAGTCTATTGTAGGTGTGAAGAGACAGGTATATGTATATTGATGTTGTTCTTTCTTCACAGGATGTGTCTCACAGTGGCTACAGTGCAGTATACCAGTTGAATGAACACTACTGTCACAAACAGCCCAATACACCGTTGATCTCACTAGTGGTAAATCGGCGTGATCTGGGAGGTTGGGTCAATGAACATGTTTAGAGTGGGTTGACCTGGGAGGTCGGGTCAATGAACATGTTTATAGTTGGTTGACCTGGGAGGTCGGGTCAATGAACATGTTTAGAGTGGGTTGACCTGGGAGGTCGGGTCAATGAACATGTTTAGAGTGGGTTGTGCTGGAAGGTCAGGTTAATGAACATATTTAGAGTGGGTTGAGCTGGGAGGTCGGGTCAATGAACATGTTTATAGTTGGTTTACCTGGGAGGTCGGGTCAATGAACATGTTTAGAGTGGGTTGACCTGGGAGGTCGGGTCAATGAACATGTTTAGAGTGGGTTGAGCTGGGAGGTCGGGTCAGTGAACATGTTTAGAGTGGGTTGTGCTGGAAGGTCAGGTTAATGAACATGTTTAGAGTGGATTGAGCTGGGAGGTCGGGTCAATGAACATGTTTAGAGTGGGTTGAGCTGGGAGGTCGGGTCAGTGAACATGTTTAGAGTGGGTTGTGCTGGAAGGTCAGGTTAATGAACATGTTTAGAGTGGATTGAGCTGGGAGGTCGGGTCAATGAACATGTTTAGAGTAGATTGAGCTGGGAGGTCGGGTCAGTGAACATGTTTAGAGTGGGTTGTGCTGGAAGGTCAGGTTAATGAACATGTTTAGAGTGGGTTGAGCTGGGAGGTCGGGTCAATGAACATGTTTATAGTTGGTTTACCTGGGAGGTCGGGTCAATGAACATGTTTAGAGTGGGTTGACCTGGGAGGTCGGGTCAATGAACATGTTTAGATTGGGTTGACCAGGGAGGTCGGGTCAGTGAACATGTTTAAAGTGAGTTGACCTGGAAGGTCGGGTCAATGAACTTGTTTACAGTGTGTTGACCTGGGAGTCTGCTGATCATCTTCCTCCATGATAGCGCCTAAGTATGGGATCCCAGATCAAATACACTTCACTCCATATGTATTTGTTCTCAACTTGTGTATCAATTTACATGCCCAGAACATTCAATTTCCCCCCAAGTTTCACTTTGATGTCGGTTTCTTGTTGGATATGTTAAATAAGCAATCTGGACATGTTGAGGAAAGCTAAGTCCCAAAGACAACTTATCATAGACATCATAAATAAGCAGTCATCGTCAATTTTTTTTTTTTTTTTTTGCGAAGACGAAAGACATTATAAGAAGACAAAAACTGGAACAAGTTGTGACAACCACAAATATTTGTCGAAAGGGAGATAGAAGAAGACAGTGGGAGAAAATTCTTGACAGTCTTGTGTCATGGCACGGAAGGGTGTAAACACTAGAATTGAATCGTTGGAGATCGCAATTTCTGAAGGGGCATGATCACCCATGCCAGCCGGGTCGGTGCTGTGGTGAAGAGCTTACGAAAGCAATTCATAATCCTGCATGCAGCGTTTGAAACAGTTGCGGACATGTGAAGCAGACCTACTTACGTTGGTCAATGGTATAAAAGCCAGTCGTTCTGAACGCAGTGGCAAACTACTGAACATAAACTTACTAAGAAATCACAAACCACCCCGAAAATGCTGTTTTTTGACTGCGATGTCCCGTAAAGGATATGCAACTAACACTCACTCTCTCTCTTCTCTCCCCCCCCCCCCCCCCACAATAATTGAGTATTGAGTTAATATTTACAGTTACAATAGAAATAAGGATCCTCGCCGGTGCTACGGAGCTCGTGCACTGAGCTGAGTTTCTCCAGATTCAAGTTTGAGTTAGGAGGAGAACGGAGCACTTATGGGTAACACCCGAGTGCCGTGATGTTGATCCATCGACTAAACTAATAGTAATATTACTTTTGCATACGGTGCTGCTATAATAAAACCACCATAACTGACAAAGGACATGCAACAAAATTGTATTCAACTTAATACACAACTAACAATGACAAACATAGGCATGGTGTTCTACAGGAGCAGGACCACAGACACCATCCTGGAGCAGACTTCGTGCTAGCAGATCTCTGTGAAAGGGACACAACAACAGTTACATAGATGTCAATAAAATCGTGCGCTGGTGTACTTGCTTCACCAGATTGTGTGGTCAGAGTCTAGTTAAAAGCAGTCTTCCGAGTTCAGTTATCTCAATTACCAAGACAGTAGTCGGTTTAATTATCTCAATTACCAAGACAGTGGCCCGGTTTTAATTATATTAATTACCAAGACAGTGGTCAGGGCTTAATTATCTCAGTTCATAAATAAATACCTACGTATTATTTGGTGCTCATAGAATTAGGGGTAAAAGTTAGAGACAAGGGAATTGTAGATTCATGTGAATGATGGACCTGGCTAATTAAGACACCTTTATTAGGGGTGCCTAGTTGGTCATGCGTCGAAGTACACTTGTTCCTGCAGTGATGTGCTGTTGTCATTAGGAGGTGACTGGTTCGAATCCACATCAGTAACTATATCTTTAAATAGTTGTCTAGTGCATCTAGTCTCTAATTCTTACTCTTATTTCTATGATCGCGAAACAATGTATGTGTATTTGTTTATGAACTGTCTTAGTGACCTCAAATGATTCCCCAATTGGTATTACTATTTATATTTCAAGTATCTCAGTTACCAAGACATGGTACGGTTCAATTCTCTTAATTAGAAGACAGCCATCCATATTTAATCATCAGAATTACCTCAGTTACCAAGACAGTGGTCAGGGTTTAATTATCTCAGTTACCAAGACAGTGGTCAGGGTTTAATTATCTCAGTTACCAAGACAGTGGTCAGGGTTTAATTATCTCAGTTACCAAGACAGTGGTCAGGGTTTAATTACCTCAGTTACTAAGACAATGCTCCGTTAATGCCACTGAATATCATACAAAATGTTCCTTACTGTGATTATGTGAAAAGTGGGATAGGCAGCAGTGCCGACATATCACCATCACTCACAGGCATCAATGCATAAGGGGCTGTCTGAATGCCAACACAACAGTCCACCATTAAAATTACAGTTCATTATCAATGTAAGCGGCAGTCACTAGAAAACCACAATCTGCACCCACATTACTGCATAATGCAAAACCGGCTAGTTCACCATCCCGTCGACTGCCATTTTTCTGAGTATACAGTTCACAATACAAACCACTGTGGACAGATGTAGAAGCATTCGGCACAAAATCTACCACTCAGTATCGCTTCTCGCACATAACTCAGTAGATGGTCTGGTCTTCTACAGCTGCACCTATTGCATTTCGGCAGCCACAGTAGCTCAGTGGCTTGCACTCTTACCTGCCAGTCTGGTTTTCATGTGTTTGAATCACCATTAAGGGTATATTTTAACGATACCAGGTCGAAAATGTGACATGCGTGATTTTCACGGCATCACCTATCCAGTATCGACTGGTCTAAAAATTATAAATATATGAGACTAACACCATCTTCTCAATATACCTCAAGGTGTGGAATAATGCCTTTTATTTTTTAATTATTATTATTTTATTTTTTTTGCACTCGCTCACTTTGACCTCAAGCATTCCAATTCTAATTTAAAAAAAAAAAAAAAAAAAAATCAAATATTTGGTCTCGTCTTAAACTGCCTCCTCAGCTTTGGTTATTGTTGAGATCCGTGGTTTTTGTGCGTATTTTTACCGTGTTTCTTCTCTTGTGCGCTCTTACGAGTAAGTCCTATCTCGGACTGGTTATGCAAGCGTTTGTGTCTGTGACATCAGCTGGGGGAATGGTTGGCGGCTGTCCTTTGTTCCCGTCTCCTCTGGTGGTTTCTTTTGTTAGTGAAGGCTCATGGCTCATGTGGCTTGACTGGTTACAGTCCTTATAAGGACTTTTTATTTGGTTTTCTTGCCTCCTTTTTTGTGTATTGTCTGTAGCAGCTTTTCGATGTTTTCATTTTCTTGTTTGCGCAATATCTCTTCCCTCACGCATAGTCCATACACACTATTTGTAGCAGTGATGGACTGGATTTTGCGTCTGGATTAGCTTTCCCTGCTAACAGTTTCCCTTGCCAACAGGCAAACCCACTCCGACTTCAAAGGTACTTGTAATTTACGTCCACAAGTCAAGGACAACAGGTCAACATTTTAGTCCACACACAAAAATCAATCTAGTTCACTGGAAGCAGTAGCACATGTATGGACTAGGCTTGAGTAAACAGCTAGTGAACACAACAAAAGTACACAGCAGGGAATGATTAGCACTTAGAGAAAACATCAGAGGATACTCCACTGTAGTAGCTCCTTCCTTAGTTACCTTTATCTTGGGGCTGTCTGAGCCTTTGGTGTATCAGTCTCCTGCATGTGTCATTAGATACCATATACCATTCTCTGGTGGATATGATGTATTAATTTTAACACCACAATGCACTCTTGGCGGTACATAATCGGAAACATCTAGTTTCCTACTCACTATATTAGCTATGGAGTAGCAGTCAAGCAAAATTTCAGCTAGAAAATCCCAAATTGTTGAGCCATTGTAACACAGAGGCTAACACGCTGAAAGTCAGCCCAGTTGTTAAGTGTTTAAATGCACTTCAAGCTGGCCAATGTCTGCATTGTCCGCCCTCCCAGGCTTCAATGGGCACCGGAAATGTCATGGGAAGTATGGGCAGTCAGTGTGACATTCACCCGATCACTCACCGAGTGCTGATTGGTCTAAATATGGGGGATGAGTTAAATCAAGAACCAGCATCACAGCACTCAGGACATTCCCATTGCTGGTTCGTCCTCATCTTCCACTGTCAGCGAAGAGCCACAATACTAATAGTACCAGTTGTAATCTGATTATGTGTCCGTCTGACCTTTCCTTGGGATATTGGCTGTGATCTACCAGCTCTGGCCTCTCACAGCCGCTCCATTCTCTCCAGGCTATGATGATTGATATGTTCATCCACGATTATACACCCGATCCCTAACGACCCTGACCACATCTGCATTATCGTGCACCAAAACACCACCTAACTGTGTAAACCCATCCAATCTGTCCCACTGCTTGTTTCTCCAGCATGTCATGGAGAGAAAATCCAACAGATGATGCTCCCATCTTTCATGTTTTTAACTGTAGCATGCCACTCTGCATGTATCGTTTGTCTTGATCTTTCGCAGCATGGTCCTCCAGCCAATAAAAATCCGCTGTGACCTTCTCCACCTCAATTCCAGACTAGATGTCAAGGTATAATATGCCAAGTTCTCCTATACTACACACCATTCATTAAACTTTGCTATGAACTCCTAGACACTTCTTTTGCCTCTTAGCACAGAACCATCCATGTACATTATTATATCACCTGGGTATGAAGAAGTAAATCAATTAATTGTTGCACATCCCAGTCAGCACTGCCTTTCGACCAATCCCTGCACTCCCACCCCAATACCCAAAGTGCAACATGGCGTGAACATATCCTTAAGGTTTGCCTTCTAGTTTGTCAATTACGGACTAAACATTGGGCCACAGAATCAATGAGCTCTCAATTACAATTATATGCAACAATCCAGAATCCTTGTGCAGACATTACTAGAACAACAGTGAATGAAGAGAAGGTAGCAGCATCAGGATGAGGAGGATGACAGTGAAGAAGAAGAAGAAGAAGAAGAAGAGAAGAAGAAGAAGAAGAAGAAGAAGAAGAAGAAGAAGAAGAAGAAGAAGAAGAAGAAGAAGAAGAAGAAGAAGATGAAGAAGAAGAAGAAAAGAAGCAGAAGCAGAAGAAGAAAAGAAGAAGAAGAAGAAGAAGAAGAAGAAGAAGAAGAAGAAGAAGAAGAAGAAGAAGAAGAAGCTTAGCAATGGACATACAATCTAATACATATTTCTTTGGAGTGGATGTCTACTGAAAGCTTAGTACTGGAGCGGACATCTGCTGAAAGCTTAGTTATTTGTGAATACCTTCGACTGCCAGAGTAACTGACAATGAGTGCCTGCAAAAGGCTAAAGAAAGTAAAATGTTATACAAAGTTATAAGAAGGAAACAGTGTTTTTTTTTCATGTAGCGAGAAGTATTGGAAAACAGTGTGACGACCATGTCAGTGGTATAAATGGCACACCAAGAGAATTGATGTTGAATAGACTGAGATGGTGGGATGGATAAATATGATCAATAGACCTGATCTAGAACACCAAGGACCTAGGCTTGTGGTGATACACATTAAAACCTAGTGGTATAGGGTAAAGAGAGAGGGATAGTACCTCACTGTGAGTGGCAGCCATATCCCAAGGGATAGACCAGGATCCTATTTGGTTCCCATCTCTTTATCTACCTCATGTATGGCTCCACGAATAACGCCTGTGTATGGAAATAAAAGAAATAAAAAAGAGGCAAGTGAAATATTTTGGCCACGTTAAAAGACATAATACTCTTATAAAAACCATACTGGATGGAAAGGTTGAGGGCAAGTGAGCAAGAGGTAGACAATGATATAAATGGGAAGATAACATCAAGAGATGGATGAACATCAATCTGACAGAATGTATAATCAGGGTGAGAGACAAGACAGTGTTGGAGATCCATCGCAGTTAACCTTCATTGTGAAGATGGCACCTGATTGATTTAAAACCTATGCCAGCTGGCAGGGCACATGCTAATGATGATGATGCTTATGTCTGTGCATCTCTCTCACACATACAATACAACAGTTTACATCAACAAGTTTACACATGAAAGCACGTTAAACACTACAATCTGCCTCATGCCATAGTTTTCACATTTATGATTGTGGTCATACACAAAACAGTATTTTAATTTTATAAACACAATCCCTCATACAAAACTACCATAAGTTTCTAAAGTCTGAGTATGTAGCATCTAAACCACAATCTTGAGCACGTTTCCCATGAATTAAGAAAACACAAGGGTAGTACAGGACATGGGGAAGAGATAAGTTCAAAAGGAAAACATACTGTATATGAAAATAAGCCACACTAAATAAAACAATATCATTATAGTATAGCATGACAACCAAGTGTTTCAGCATTTAGCCTGCTCGGGTCCTGCTAATGACATAAAGTGGGAACAAATCTAGGTTTGTAACAGTAATATCATGCTTATTACAAATACAAACATTTACTTACTGAAAAGTTGTGTGTGACCTCTACTGAATGAATGCGAATGCTGCATAATAGTAAGCAAATGATGAAGGAATAAACAGGAGAACTTGGTGTCAACTGGCAAGATTGAGGTAAAAAGAACAAGAGGACGGCAGAGAAGTAAATACCTGGATGGCTTAGCCACATGGCATAATCAAGACACAAACACTGAGCTGATCCATGACTCTGGTGATCGTGTGAGATGGTAAAACATGACTGCCAACCTTATTGGCATGGCACATGATGATAAAGAAGAAACTGGAGAAAGTGGGAGTGTGGTTTCTGAGACAAGATGAGGAAGATTGGGGATGGAGTAGAAGACAAATGTTGAAGTACCAAGTGCTGTAGCCATTACCAGACCACCCACCACAACCATCAAGTACAGGCAAATAAAACGTATAGGGTATATCAACGGAAAGGTTTACATGTACTTTAAATGATGCTGCAATCAACCCCAGCATTTATGACTCTTTGTTATTCAGTAGACAATATTAGTTCAGTAGTTTGCCATTCATTCTGAATGGTCAAAAACTCCTGCCATCAAAATCAATTTAAAGCAGTCTGCTTCCAAATCGCCCAAGGCTGATTTCCAACCCTTGATCCGATATGTCGGGGAATTGTAAAACAGAGTTTTGTTGTCCCCTCAGCCAGTTCTCTATAGGTAGAAGATGCAGAATAGACAGGTGAGCTTTATGTGGGGAAATACTAGGCAACGTAAGCTGAGACGGGCAGAGAAACAAGAACATGACAGACCTAAACAGCTTGACAACAAATGCAGATGTCGGCAGCACCAACTTCAACAAAATATCAGATGATAGAGAAGGATGGGGCATCATGATATGATACAAATGGGGAAAAGAACAGGAAAAATAATAACATCAGATGTTTGCAAAAGATGATGTCAGTCTTGTTGAATATTAACACATGATGAGATGAACACAGCAATAAGCAACATAATATGTCATTGTCACTAAGCAATATTATCTTAATAACAACAGTAACAAATAAAAAAAACCCAGTGAATATATCAGAATTATTAAAAGTTAACAGACAAGAAATTACAAAAAACCAGCAACAGTAATTCAACAAAATGCAAAGCACCACACAATTTTCATATAATTTAGACTTGTTGAACCCCTAGTCCTCCATTGATCATTGCCAAGTTTTATCTTTACATCAGAGTGGTTCAAATCCTTCATCTATTGTATCATAGAGCCAGTTTTATCTTCATTCTGTATATTTCAGAGAGGTTCGATTGCTACATTTATCTTATGTACATACTCTACAGAGTGGTTCAATTCCTACATCTATTCTATCTTATGTACATACTCTACAGAGTGGTTCAATTCCTACATCTATTCTATCTTATGCACATACTCTACAGAGTGGTTCAATTCCTACATCTATTCTATCTTATGCACATACTCTACAGAGTGGTTCAATTCCTACATCTATTCTATCTTATGCACATACTCTACAGAGTGGTTCAATTCCTACATCTATTCTATCTTATGCACATACTCTACAGAGTGGTTCAATTCCTACATCTATTCTATCTTATGCACATACTCTACAGAGTGGTTCAATTCCTACATCTATTCTATCTTATGCACATACTCTACAGAGTGGTTCAATTCCTACATCTATTCTATCTTATGCACATACTCTACAGAGTGGTTCAATTCCTACATCTATTCTATCTTATGCACATACTCTACAGAGTGGTTCAATTCCTACATCTATTCTATCTTATGCACATACTCTACAGAGTGGTTCAATTCCTACATCTATTCTATCTTATGCACATACTCTACAGAGTGGTTCAATTCCTACATCTATTCTATCATATGTATATACTCTACAATGTGGTTCTGATCCTTCATCTATTGTATATCAGAGCCAAGTTTTTTCTTCATTCTGTATACTTCAGAGTAGTTCAAATCCTACATCAATTCTATCTTATGTTTTGAGAGTATTTCTAGGTGGTGGAAATGAAACATCATTGTCTTCCATTAGCTACTATTTGGGTTTAAAACTGCCCCCCACCCCCCCCCCCCCCCCCCCACCCCCCCCCCAAATTTTTTTTTTTGTTGCTTTGCAGTTATTTTTCTTCTTTGTTCATCCGGAGTTTTTTTTTCGGACGTGATTGCGTTGTGCCTGTTTACAGCAGAGCTGCGTTCTTGCGCCGTTAGGCCGACACATCCGACTTCTGCGAGCATTTGTTGACCGGGTTAACCTTCCCGGGGGCTTTGCAGTTATCTTTTCCCCTCTTTATGACAGCTATAACCTTTCCGCTAATTGCCAAAAAACAAACAAAAATGTCTTTAGTATTTTGTTGTTTTCTTGTCCATGCTGTCTACAACTTTCAGTGATGAATACTATTTGGTTTTGTCACATTCCTGTCAAGCTGTTTGTGATATCTGTGAAAATGTTCTTTTAGTCTCCAATGCATAAGACATGTCTTTGCTAGGCTTCTCTAATGTTTTGTTCTCCTTTCTCTTGGAAGGAGCCTAGATCTGCAATTGTGTTTCCTTCTATGGTGGGCATTGTCTTCTGTAGATACTGTTGCCTTCCATGGAGTCTTGACATCTAAGGCTGTTTAATATAGCACAGAATAGACATTTCTGAGCTGTATCTGGTATAGTCTTACAGTATCTGGTATAGTCTTACAGTATCCGTTCTGTACAATGTTACAGTATCCGTTCTGTACAATGTTACATCATTTGTTCTGTACAATGTTACAGTATCCATTCTGTACAGCCTTACAGTGTCTGTTCTGTACATTGTTACATCATTTGTTCTGTACAGTCTTACAGTATCTGTTCTGTACATTGTTACAGTATCTGTTCTGTACATTGTTACAGTATCTGTTCTGTACATTGTTACAGCATCTGTTCTGTACATTGTTACAGCATCTATTCTGTACAATGTTACAGTATCCGTTCTGAAGTTTGACGCGCTTGCCAACATGTACTTTACTGCAGAACCTATATTTAGCTTTGTGCCTATTGAGACTTGTGTCCTGTTGATTCCTTTCTAGTATCAATCAATCCATCAGGTGCCATCTCCACAATGCAGGTTGGATGCAATGGATCTCCAACACTGGCTGTCTCTCACCTTGATTGTGCTGTTCTAGCATAAATAGTTTCAAACGTCTATTGCCTATTGATGTGCTCGACTCCTAGTGTGTACACTCAACAACCACCAGATTATAAGCTCATTGTTTGTGTGTAAATCAATTCTGGGTCACCATGAATAACAGTAATTTGAAGCTCACTGCTTCAGAATGACTTAACACTTAAAACGCTACCTCATTCTTACACTCAGATAAACTGAAGTAACGTGTAGAAACACTAGGATGAAATACAAGTTTTATATTCAACTGAATCTAGACTTGAAAGGTCCAAACTATGGCAGCCATTCTAAGCAGTGTTAGGTATATTTGATTCCCCTGTTTTCATTCATTCATCATCATCATCTTCCACTTCTGCCGTCAAGTGTCGTGGGGAGGAATAATTTGTGTTCCAGCGCCCGGCACTGGATAGTGTCATTCCGTGTGGTTGTACAATGTCTCTGATGTCGTCCATCCATTTTCTTCTTGGACGTCCTCATTCATAAAGCAAAATCTACTGAATGTAAATTTGCCCAGAAATCACAAACAGCCCAGAAATGCTGGGGTCGGCTGAGACATCCTGTAAAGAAAATGACACTTTTTTTTTTTGGGGGGGGGGGGGGCATATAAGCTCTCAAGCAACTCACCCCAAGCCAAGCTAACTGTTGTAATCTTAAGTAGCTCTGCTCATATCCTCTCCATTAAATTCATCTGTCTCTAATTCTCTTCTTCTTGTCTTTTTTGGCCTCTTGTTTATTTTGTTTTTCCCTGCGGGCTCCAGACAAATGACTTTCTAATTATACTATTCTTGGGGTTTCTCAATGTGTCCTATCCAGTGCTTGCATCTATCACACATTATACACAAAGAGTTGAAAATTGTTTAATTCAAACATTTTGTTGTAGTCAAACCACTTAACAAAAAAAAAAAAAACAACAACAAAAACTCAACAATAACTGATAAGTCACAATCAGAAAAACTAGGCAATTCTAAGGCAGCACTAACATTTAGAAGCTAAATGAGGCTATCAACCCCCCGTCCTCTCTCTAACCAGGATAATGTGCAACCATATGTAGGTGGTGTATAGAACTTGAGGGCAGCCAAGAGACAGTTGTTTATGGCTGTATGTTCGCAACAGTATGCAAAAATACTCTACAGAGGCAATGGTTACAGTCATCGATGAGTATGGCAAGAAGAAAAGCAATGACAGTTTGCTTTCTTTACAGATGTCTAGACAACTATAGCAGTGATATAAACTACAGAACTTAGAAACAGGAAAAAAAAACAGATTTGTTGGGGGAACCAGGTGAGGCGAAGAAGAGTAAGACCATCTTGTAGATGGATTAAAGATGTACTAGATCATTTAAACATGACAGCAATAGAGGCAGGACACCTGGCTTAAGATGGAGAGAACTTCTGAAAGACATGGAGGAAAAGTTCAGGCCAGGACAAACCATTGGATGAGTGGAAACTGAACAGTTTTGCTGTACAATTTTCTTGTCCATATAATGATTCCATCATTCTACTTTCAGTACAAGTAAATAATATATGCACATGCAAAGAGCAATCCTAACAAGGAAGAGCAACATTTTCAATTTAAAGGTAATATATTATTTGACTCTCAAAGCTATAATTTAGTGTTTATTGCTATTTCAGATAATGTATTTTTTTATGTGTTTATTCTTATCTTTTGTGCTGTAACTGGGATATTTAGTGCATTCTGCTTTCACAGATAACTTATTTTTTATTTGTTTATAGTTGTCTTTTGAGCAATCATGATATTCAAATTTACCTCTCCACCATCTTTGTAGGGATGTGTTATGTTGTACTTTTACCATTTCATATGATGTAGGTTATATAATTGTGCGGCCAGGAGTCAGCCACGTGCACGTGGCTGACAGACTTCTTCAAAACAATGTGTCCAAATATGCCAATAATAAAACCAACACCCTAAGGTACATCTACTTCCTAGGGTAGAAGAGGAAAGCCTGATCAAAACAATGAATATTAAAATAATTTATGCTTTAAAACAAAACAAAAAAGAAAACAGCTGGCACAGCAAATGCCATATCATATCCCAGGTGATAAAGAAAACCTAAACAGTGATACAGATAATGTCAAAAAAAGATAAATATTCAGAGACTGTATCTCTCTATGAATGGCCAAGCTTGAATAGATCTGACTGTGGCTTGTCAGTCAACAGTAACACAAACAACTCAATCAGTTTCAATGATAATACATTCAGTCTGAGAGGATTTCATGTCCGGTGTGGTAATGTGCTCCTCCAATACCATGACAACCCGCATTTGCTTCTTACACTCCACAGGGACCTGTAGAATGTCCAAGACAGATAATAAATTATGTATGTGAGCAAAGTAAGTAAGGGATCTATTCTTACGCCATGAGGCATACTAGCAATATGGTTAGTAAACATCACTTTGACCTGACTTAAGATGCAATGGGGTTAAGTTGCTAGACACATATTATAATAGATCTACTGGTACAGGTGGATGGTGTGGTTAGTATCCCACCTGTATTTTCCAAACCACTGCCTGGTATTCATATGAGGCTGGGTGGCCCTGCTGCGAACTCCCGTGACCACCTCCAGTGTTGCCATTTTGACGCTTTTCGCACCAAATTTGGTGCTTTTTCAAGTCATTTAGTGCCAAAATGTTGCAGTTGGCGCTGCCGCGCAAATTTGGTGCTTCATAATTTATTTGGGGTGCTTTTTTGTGCTTTTTTTTGGGGTGGGTAAACATTACTTTAAAAATCATTTTGGAAACACTAAAAAGCCAAATATGAACTGAAGCAAGGGAGTAAAACAGTTTTAGTACATTACCGCGCAATATTCAAATAATTTAACTCCCTTTAATACGATTTAGTTAAAAGCGAATGGCAGATTATTACTTTGTGGTCTTATCTAGTGTCAGCATATTGTTTTTGAATAATTTCTTAGTGATCCAGCAACTTTAATTTTTTTTGGGAACATCCATGACCGGCGACCTGTTGAAATTTCTCAATTTTGAGTTATCTCAATTTTTCCACCAAAACTGCTCCAATAAAGCAGATTATTACTTTCATGGTCTTCTCTAGTGTCAGCACATTGTTTTATAATAATTTCTTAGTAATCCAGCAGCTTTAATATTTTGGGAAAAATCAATGACCGGAGACCTGTTGGAATTTCTAAATTTTGATCTATCTTAATTTTTCCAACAAAACTGCTCCAATAAGGTGGATTTTAACTTTCATGGTATTATCTACTGTCAGCACAATATTTTAGAATAATTTCTTAGTGATCCAGAAACTTTATTTAATATTTTGGGAAAAATCTGTGACCGGCAAGTCCAAACGTCAATATATTCGCTTGTAATTGAGTTCATAATTTTGTGGTGTCTACATTACCCTTTCATTTACGCTTATTGTTGTTTCACCACGAGCAAGAAATATTTGCAACATTTCAGAGAGCATTGGCTCAGTGGCTAGAGATTTCAAAAATGGTTGTTAAAAGTAGAAGGGGATAATACTAAGTGTTTTTGCAAATAATGCAAATGTTAAATGGCAGCCAGGTTAAGTGATATTAAGAGGCACAAGAATACAATGAAACATCAGAAAGCCGAACAACCATTCAGTACACAAAGACAAACAACAATTGCATTTGACAAACTGAAAGATGATGTCAAAGAAATAGAAGGATGCATGTCTTTGTTCATAGCTGGCCATTGTTCGCTTCGCGTTGTTGACCATTTAAGTGAACTCTGCAAGGTACACTTTGGTGACAGCAAAGGTTGCAAGAACTTTAAGCTTAGGAGAACTAAGTGCAGAGCAGTTATTTCAAATGTCAATCAATCAATCATGTGCCATGCCGGAAAGTGTGGGCGGTCATGACTATATTTCACAACAGAATTGATAGCTGATATTGGCAAATGTAAATACAGCTTATTGATTGATGAGAGCAATGACATTTCTGAAACTAAGCTACTTGGAGTAGCTATTAGGTACTATTCAGGGACAAGAAAGCAGTTTGTAGTTACTTACTTAGACTTAGTTGAAGTGAGTGACTGCAACGCACAGGCAATATGCAATGCATTAAAAGATTGTTTAAACAAGAATGGACTTGAGTTGCAAAGACTAGTTGCAATCGGCACTGACAATGCATCTGTCATGACAAGTTTAAACAATGGAGTGGGGCCATGAGTCAAAGAAACAAGACCAATGCCTTCCCGTACGACACCACTGGTCAAGACGCCATAAGCAAGATCAGAAGAAGGAAACTAACTTCCTCCCGTAGGAGACAAGAAAGATGGCTGCAGCCACCATGGTGGAATGGAGAGGTCGAGAAGGTGTGGCTGGGAAAGAGGCAGGCTGTCAAAGACTGGCAAAAGGCCAGAAAGGCTAACATGCCACAGGTTGAGTTGGCGAACCTGAAGACTGAGGTCGTTAGGACGACGACTTTATTCAAATCCTGCGCCAAACAGGCCAAGGCCGACAAATGAGACGAGTTCTGCAGGAAGGTGTGCTCCGAGCAATCTCTTATGACATTCTGGCGCCTCCACAAGAGCATGAACGGTGCTGCACAACGTAGGGGTATTCCAGACTTTCAAGGCACAGACCTCGCATGGAAAAAGTCGGATGCGGATAAAGGTAAGGCCCTTCTTGCACGCTACATAGAACAGACTGACCAGAAAGACGAGCCCGCCAGACAGAGGACCAAAAACAACACTCTCTCAGTTGTGCGAGGGGGTCGGGACAGACGAAGAATGGACAATCACAGTTGACATATTGCGTGCGATGCTCAAGAAATCACCTAACACTGCCCCAGGCCCAGACGGCATCCGATATGGTGACCTAATAGTGATATCAGATGATGACATGGAAGAACTGGCCAGAGAATTCAATACCAGTATCCAGAGGGGTCAGGTCAAAGAAGAATGGCTACACAGCTACTTGCTGCCGCTGCCAAAACCGAACAAAGACCACTCCAAGATAAGCGGCTACAGAATCATTACGATGCAAAATACTGTTGGCAAGCTACTGGAGAAAATTGTAGCACACAGACTTGCTTGGGACTTGGAACGGCTCGGCTGCTTCCCGCCCACCCTTGGAGGATACAGACGCAACAAAGAGTCATGGCTGAATGCGGCGGTCTTTGCTCAAGATGTTTACGAAGGATTTCAGGTCAGAGAAGAGACATGTGCGGCCGCCATAGACTTAGAGGACGCATATAACAGAGTATCTTTCGAGCACTTGACGCAAACCCTCCTCAGACTGAAAGTGCACCCTCACCTTGTACGATGGATAGCTGCAGTTCTACTCCAAAGGAAGGTGGTGCTAAGATGCGGGAGTTGGTCTTCTGAGCCGATAACGATATGTCCAGGATTGCCGCAGGGTTCACCACTGTCACCAGTACTATTCAACGTGTATACGGTGCCGATCACTGAACAACAGTTGGATGGGAGGGGTAGGACGCTATCATTCGTTGACGACATCCTCGTGTATCGACAGGGTCGAGATAGACAGGCGGTTGCCAACTATATGCAGGGCGAACTAGATCGAATTTCCTCATGGTGTGCTGATGCCGATGCCCTTGTCAACCCTGCAAAGGCAACTGTTACATGGTTCTCACTAAACAACCATATTGTGAAAACGGACCTGCAGGCAGTAAGAATGGATGGGAGCATTCTGAGTAGAACCCAGTCAATTACATATCTTAGCTTGAGGCTTGATCGTAGCCTGTCCTTCAGAGATCATGTCGATTATGTCATAACGAAGGCTCGAAAAGGTTTGGCAGCAATGAGAGTCATGGCGACTGCCAATATCGAGCAAAGACTGCTATTACTTCTGTTCTAAGGACTTGTGCTTTCACGCATCGAGTATGCTCTGGCCATCCTCACTGTCAGCCCTACACAGATTGGAAGACTTGAAAAGGTACAAAACGAAGCCATGCGCATCATTTTGGGCTGCACAAGAGACACCAGCTGTGTAGCAATGAGATACCTCCTTGACTTCCCGACAATGGAACACAGGATCAAGATCTGGAGAGCTCGTGCATACTTAAAATAAGTGCAGATGAGCAGCACCTCTGCATGACGCTGTATTCAGAGAGAAAAGGGTGACCGGCTAAAGAGGGGCAAATCATGGATGGGTCGGGCGGAAGATGTCGTCGGACAGGTCTGCAGTCTTACCAGTATCAACCCCGGCAAGGAATGGGTGCCGGTGCCTCCAGCTTTTAAGTGTACCTTCTCCTTGCATTATCACACTCGACAGCGGTGCAGAGAGCAGAACCCTGCCGCTGTCAATGCAGAGGTTAACGCGCTCATCTATGATCACTCAGATAGACCCGAAGTGGCTCAATCTATACAGATGGATCTGTTGTAAAGCAGCAGAGAAGTGAGTGGGCATTTACAGCCCGTTCAGCGGGCCGGACCGTTCAAGAATCCAGTGGTGCCCACTCTATGACCACGAGCAGCATGACGATGGAGGTGATGGCAGTTACACAGGCTTTCATATGGCTGGAATCACAGCATTATACCAACGTGTGTGTACTAAGTGATTCAATGAGCATGATTCAGAAGGTCGAAGCTGGATCTGTACGTAGACAGTGGACTGAGTCGCTGCGGAAGTCTGTTGTCCGCAAAGTCACCCTCATCTTCGTCCCGGGACATGCGGGAGTCGAGGGAAATGAACGAGCTTGATAAATTGGCTGGCTCTGCACCCCCCTGTAGATGGCCAGCCCATGGATCGTGCCGATGTATTAACGCCCTTAAGATTATGGCGAGAACAGAGGATTTTGACGCCAGTGATTCCACATCGCTTTCCAGGATGAAAGACCTGGGAGTAAGAATCGGCACAAGCCATGACGCGAGAGGTACATCGGGAAAACAAAGCGCCTCGTCAACCAACACAGAACTGGCACTATTCTGAGCACCTATGGACATGTCCGGAGTGCAACGAAGATACCCCAACTGATAACTAACTAACTAACTAACAATGGAGTGTATACAAAATTAAAATCCGAATTTTCTCATCTAGTACTAGTTAGATGTGTATGTCATTCCCTTCTGCTGGCAGTGTCACAGGCTGCAGCTGCTTGTCTGCCCAGGAACATAGAGTTCATGATTAGAGAAACATTTAACTGGTTTTCTCACTCAAGTCTTCGTCAAGCAAAGTATAGGGAGCTTTTTGTTTCAATAAATGATGAACAACATCCACTGAAGGTTGTTCAATTAAGCCAGACACGATGGACATCCATTCAATCTGCCATTGTCAGAATATTGCAGCAGTGGGTTGAGCTCAGAGCTCCTTTTGATATAGCAAGACTCAACGAGCGCTGTTATACAGCAGAACTTCTACATTCTATGGTTAGGGATATGAAAAACTATGTGTATCTCATATTTCTCAAGCATATTCTCAGAGAAGTTCAAAGTGTGAATAAGAAATTCGAAGCAGATATACAAGATCCAACAAAACTACTCAGCAATCATGTCGACCTCACTGATTCTATCAGTTCAAAGATTGCTATTCCTGGGAAAAAAATAACAGAAAGTGTTGCTATTCAAGATTGTTTAGATCCTAATCCCAATCTAGGTTATGAGTTTGAGAAAGAAATAGCAGGATACAAGTTTCCTGATGAGAAAGAAATTTGTGGAAGGTGCATACAGTTTTTAATAGAGCTGTTGACACAGTGCGTTTACGTTTGCCTGATAACGTTCGAGTGTTGCAGTCCATGTCATGTCTTAGTAGAAGTGAATGTCTACAGCCAAAGAAGCCCTGTATATTGGATCTTGCTAAAATGTTTGTAGAAGATGCAGCTACTCTCACCCGCATCGATTTCCAGTGGAGAAAACTTCATCATATGCAGTGGGCACAGACCTCTGACACACTTGGACTGTGGGCAGAAATAGCCACATACAGGGATGCCACCGGTGAAAATCCTTTCCAAGATCTTACAGATTTAGCTTTAACTGTGTTCATTTTACCTCATTCTAATGCGGATTAGGAGCGTATTTTCAGTCAGATGGGAGTTATAAAATCAAAATTGCGGAACAGACTGAGCATCAAGAGTTTGACAGCTGTTTGACTATTAGATATGGAATGAAAAGATATGGCAAATGCTGTCATGATTATAAACTACCTAAGGATATTCTGGGAAAAATTGGATCACAGGAGGCATATACATGTTTCTTTCAATCATCCTCCTCATCGCAGGAGCAAACACAGCAGGAAATAGCTACAGAAACTGAAGAGGAGTTGTTTGACTGGGATTTGGCTGATCTGGAATAAACTTCATTCTAATATTCAGTGATAATAATACATTATAATGTGCTACTTTATAACATTTTGAATGAATACCGTCAGTGCTTGATTTAGTGCTTTCCAAAAAAATATTATTGCAATTTAGTGCTCTTTTGGCTTAAAAGTAGTTCTGATTGGGATTTGGCAGATCTGGAATAAACTTCATTGTCATATGAAGTGATAATAATAAATTATAATGTGATACCTTGTTACATTTGTAATAAAAACCGTTGGTACTTTTTTTCTTTTTTGGTGCTCTCCAAAAATTTTGGTGCTCTTTGGTGCTTTTTTGGGGTTGATTTTGGTGCTTTTCCATCAAAAGGAGATGGTAACACTGACCACCTCACTGCTATGTAACCACAACTCCCCAGTGGGTATATGGTTCTAGCCTAATAATGTGTTGACCAATCGGCACGCGATGGGTGATGCAGCCAATAGCATGTCAGCTGCCTTTATGTCCCAGTAGATTTTCTGCTACCCACTCTAAGCGGAGTCGACTATGGAGCTCATGTTAATGAACAGCAGCTCTTGCCATTACAGGGATTCGAACACATGATCTCTGGGCCAGCATCATCTCACATGATACAGAACCCCTAATGAGCTACAGCAGGCATGCTAGTGTAACCACCAGGAACCAATGATAATAATGCCATGAGCGCAGTCTAGCAAAAGTTCAACGCTTGCTCTTGTCATCCACTAAGAGAGGGGAAAACTGGCTGTGTATTCCTCTATGCACTGAGGCCTACGCACTGAGGCCTACACAATGTCATGATCATAGCACATCACAGACTCACGGCAGCTTCCTGCTTTGGGACTTATTGTTTGTAGTGAGCTAACAAATGTGTTATTTGTCTACCAGAGTGAAACTAAGACAATATCACTGCCTTATTGCATCATTTCATTCCTGAGTAAAAGACATTAATGACAACAAACCAGGTTTGTTGACCTGTGGTGCATCAGTGGTTTATATTATTTTTCCTTCATTTGCTTGCTTTGAACTCGAGTGTAGTCCAAGCTGGACTGATTTTTGACATGTGGGCTAGCTTTCCCTATTACCAGTGTCCCTTGCCATTAGGCGATCCCACTCCGACTTCTGAGGTACTTGTAATTAACATCCCCAAGTCAAGGACAAGAAGTCAACATTTTAGTCCAACAGACCGGTGCAGTGGTTGAAGAAGCTATCTCAGCATCAGCACACCAGAAGTTTTAAGAGCAAGTGCTCTTTTCAAACTGGCCATGGTGGCCTCTCTGAGAATATTGAAAATGATGAAAATGACAAGAACATGGAGCAGAGAATTTGAGGGCTCTCACCTGAAACATTGGTCCATGACCTGGGATTATAAAGTCTGCAGCCTTCAGAATGTCAATCCGGCTCTGTTCTTGCAAATGAGGTCGCTCGCTTTGTTCTTGCCATAAGCAGGGGTTCTCCAGATCTGCTTCACACTCAAACAGGTCACCTGTCAATCAAAGTTACGTGTAATATCATCAGGTGGGTTATACTTAACGAGGAGCTCATGGTCAAAGGGTTGGGGTACCACACTTACTCTTCAGGTGGCTCATCATAATTATCATCAATCACTATGATGATAGTGTGATCATGGTACGCCATCTCACACAGTGTCATCACCAACAGATATATCTGTGTTCCTATCTCGTTTACGCCATTTGGCAATACCATCTAGGTATTATCTCTCTATTTTTCCTTTACTATTTTCCCTTCAAGTTTGACAGTTGTCACTAAGTTATCAAATAAGACAGATTTTGACTCCAGCAGAGTATAACAATACATAGTGAAATACAAAATTATGTTTTATTAGTTCATAAATAAAAACACATACATTGTAGGGCTCTCATAGAAGTAAAAGCAAGTAGTAGAGACTAGAGGACACATTAGACAAAATAAATAGAAGTAAAGAAAGTAGTAGAGACTAGAGGACACATTAGACAAAATAAATAGAAGTAAAGAAAGTAGTAGAGATTAGAGGACACATTAGACAAAATAAATAGAAGTAAAGAAAGTAGTAGAGATTAGAGGACACATTAGACAAAATAAATAGAAGTAAAGCAAGTAGTAGAGATTAGAGGACACATTAGACAAAATAAATAGAAGTAAAGCAAGTAGTAGAGATTAGAGGACACATTAGACAAAATAAATAGAAGTAAAGCAAGTAGTAGAGACTAGAGGACACATTAGACAAAATAAATAGAAGTAAAGAAAGTAGTAGAGATTAGAGGACACATTAGACAAAATAAACATAACTTTCAATTTGTTGTTATCTAGTGTGCATCTGATGAGCATCAATTTCAGCTCCTTGTTCGGTGTTAGTCTCTAAGAATCAACATGACAAGATTTTCATCCTCTATCACGCCAACACTTCCAGCACTTTCTCCCTGTTATGCCAACTCATCAAGCACTTTCTCCCTGTCATGCCAACTCATGAAGCACTTTCTCCCTGTCAAGCCAGCCCTTCCAGCACTTTCGCCCTGTCAAGCCAACCCTTCCAGCACTTTCTCCCTGTCAAGCCAACCCTTCCAGCACTTTCTCCCTGTCAAGCCAACCCTTCCAGCACTTTCTCCCTGTCAAGCCAACCCTTCCAGCACTTTCTCCATGTCAAGCCAACCCTTCCAGCACTTTCTCCCTGTCATGCCAACTCATCAAGCACTTTCTCCCTGTCAAGCCAACCCTTCCAGCACTTTCTCCCTGTCATGCCAATTCATCAAGCACTTTCTCCCTGTCAAGCCAATCCTACGAACACTTTCCTCCTGTCAAGCCAACCCTTCCAGCACTTTCTCCCTGTCATGCCAACTCATCAAGCACTTTCTCCCTGTCAAGCCAACCCATCAAGCACTTTCTCCCTGTCAAGCCAACCCTTCCAGCATTTTCTCATTGTCAAGCCAACCCTTCCAGCACTTTCTCCCTGTCAAGCCAACCCATCAAGCACTTTCTCCCTGTCAAGCCAGCCCTTCCAGCACTTTCTCCCTGTCAAGCCAACCCTTCCAGCATTTTCTCCCTGTCAAGCCAACCCTTCCAGCACTTTCTCCCTGTCAAGACAACCCTTCCAGCACTTTCTCCCTGTCATGCCAACCTATACAGCATATTATTCCATTGTCAACTTCTGTCTCTACAACTCCGATCTTCTTGGCTACCACATTCTCCAAGCCCTCTAATTTGATAACATAACCAAAAACCAACTGTCTTGTTCTGATCTCGGTAACCTGTCTTTGTAACTCTGCCTCTCACAAATTAGAGGACTTCTCAGGCATCCACAGACATACAATATCGAAAAAGCAATTGGAGAAACCCAGACAGAATCCAAATAAACATTTTCTTTTAAACATTGCCCCAAAGTAGTTTCCTCCCATGAGACTGATATGACAGTGCCAACACTGAAAGGAGAAAAAAGGTGGCCATCTTGGCAAGCATAGAGTCCAGGCGTCAAAACCGCGTCTGACCTTGCTCATGACATTAACAGCACAGCTCACGAAGCAAGAGTAAATTAAACTCAAATTTAGGAAGGAAAGGGTACCCTAAAAAAAACAACAATCATAAACACTTTACTAAATGACACAGTTAACATAACACCTCACCAGTGATTGCGACAGTTCCCAGGTTTGTGTTCCTCACAACAACAGACACATCACTGCCGGTGTGTCCAGGTGTGGGCCAGATCTCAACATCATCATCTATCTCATAAGGAATGCCCTGTACGGAACGAATAAACAAACTTTATTGTCAAAAGGTGAAGAGTTGGGCACTCGGGCCCATCTAACATTCTGCCCTTCTTGTCTCTCAGGAGTGAAGAATACATCACTGAATGAGATCAGGGTCAGAAAATTAAGGCTCTTAGGTTATATACAGAGACACAGAGCTACTTTACGATAAAGGTAATGTGGTGAAGGCTCTCTGGGATCAGATAGAGAGTGCAAGTGAACTGAGTGAATATCCAGATCTGGAGAGACTGGCTAGAAGCGTGAACAGAGGGTCTGGATGACACTAAAAGTGCAGAGGAAAACAGCCAGACTTGTAATGGAATTGCTGCTGGACTAAACAGCAAGGGAACTCTTTGGTGGCTTTCTAAGAGAGTGCTGTAGCTTATCTCATCTCTCATATCATCTAGAGAACTAGTATAATAAACATTCCTCTAACTGTGGTACGATACACCTACCTTAGATAACTATAATTTCTGCATCAAAAATTAGTTTTAGTGTGTCATATATTACTGATTATTATGCATTTCCATGTATTTTAATGCATATTGTTCTGTTGCTGTCATTGTTGTCTAAGATTAGCTTCATAAGTGATGTAAGGATGAAATAATGCGAGCAGAGCGATAAGATTGGCAGAAAGTCAGACGGGCATGCATGCCCAATTCTTAACACTTGGAAAATGAATGCATCTCAGCCTGTTCCTCCTGTACCATGCTGTGTCGAGGTGAAGCATAAACAGTGGGAGAGTGCCCACTTATGGGCTTCATATATCAAGATTCCCCTGAACTATTATTCCCTCTGTCCATTGTTTACATGGCCAGCCTCTTCTTCTGGTTCCATTTGGTCTATACATTGGTGGCGGAGCACGTGTGGGTATGTTCCGTCTGGTCTGTACATTGGTGGTGGACCAGGTGAGGGTATGTTCCATCTGGTCTGTACACTGGTGGTAGAGCAAGTGAGGGTATGTTCCTTCTGGTCTGTACATTGGTGGTGGATCAGGTGAGGGTATGTTCCATCTGGTATGTACACTGGTGGAGGAGCATGTGAGGGTATGTTCCTTCTGGTCTGTACACTGGTGGAGGAGCATGTGAGGGCATGTTCCTTCTGGTCTGTACACTGGTGGTGTAGTATGTGAGGGTATGTTCCTTCTGGTCTATACTTGGTGGTGGAGCATGTGAGGGTAAGTTCCATCTCATCTGTACACTGGTGGAGGAGCATGTGAGGGCATGTTCCTTCTGGTCTGTACACTGGTGGTGGAGCATATGAGAGTATGTTCCGAGCACCATGATATCACTTCTTACAGTAAGTATTCAGGAAATGCCATGGGAAATAAAGGTGGCCAGTGCTAAGCTGACATCACCCTTGGAATGTTAACTGGTCTATACAAAAATGTCTGCCAACACCACACACCCCCATGCACCTGAAGGTGTGAAAAATGTACAATTAAATATGATTGAGGAAGAAAAATCAGAATGTACTGTACTAAAACATGTCCACAGTTTATGAAATAAAACCAAAACGAGCACTGTTAGAAATGTTGTCAGTCAAATATAGCCATCAACATTCACTAAGGACTTATTATTAATTAAACACAGTATCCAAACACCTACACAAGACGAACCAATGAGCAACAAAACAGACCATATGATTGAACAAGAAACAAATATTGAAAAAAGGCACAAAACAATACAGAATGTTTCACTGAGTAAATAACAAACAGCCAAGCTGCACACATCATTCTTATCAGTTTTGTTATAGTATTGTGTTTATGATGATACCATCTGTTTAGACAATCCAAAATGTGTAGAGACTGTTGGCCAACTCTTGGATAGGGTTCTCTGCCATTTTAGATATAACCTTTTGACTATAATTGTTTTTGCAACTATTATCATATATTTTTGCCTGACTTGTTCCTCTTCTACCCTAGAGTGTAAAGATGCCTGGAGGTATTGTTATATTTACCTCTCTTGTCCCTCCTCTAACCTAAAGTGTAAAGCTGTCTGAAGGTGGTGTTATATTTACCTGACTTATTTCTCTTCTCTCTATTGTGTAAAGCTGAATGAAGGTATTGTTACATTTACCTCACTTACTGCTATTCTACCTAGCTTGTACAGATAGCTAAACATGTTTATTAGTACACTTGCTCACTAACATAGTGGCCTCAGTTCAACGCTTAGCAGTGATGGAACTTTTTTGAAAGCAGTATGGTTCTCTGAACAACCCGGTCTCAGTTCTGTGAATAACCTAGCCTCCATTCTGTGAACACCCTCAGCCTGAGTTCTGTGAACAACCCAGCCCCATAAAATGTGCCAGACCACATTCTAAATATCCTAGAATTAGACTGGGAAGGACAGATGGTGAGGAAGAGAAGTGGTCACCCCACCTAATTAAGCTGTGACCTAGTATAATGAAGGTCTGTACATCACACATGTATGGCAGCATTTGCTGTGGAATTTCTTGTACCAGTATATTTTTAACAACTGTATACCAAGCTTTAACTGCTGAATCCCTGACTAAATAGATATCTCACAGGGTTAAAAATCAAAATGGTAGTAGAAGGTCAATGTACAATGCACTCTTCACATAATTATTAGCATTACTAGTGCAACTAAAACCAAAGATAATGATATATCAACAAAACAGACCATGAGATGCAATTAAAGTCAATGGTATTAATTTAGGGCAAGTACATAAATTCACGTATCAAAGCATGTGGAAGATATTAGACGGAACACACATCACCGAGATAAAGAACAGAATAAGACAGGCAAAAACTGCATATTGTAAAAATGAAGACCATCTTATACAATAAATCCTGTTCGTGGAGTTTATAAAGAATATTCACATATACAACCAGTTTTAACATATGGGTGTCAATCACTGGCAATATGTAAACAAAACACTTTCCTCCGAGACCTCAAGAGATGTGGCTTCACAGAAGAGTGCTGACAATTTCTTGAGCAGCCAACATGAGTAATCTAAATATTGTGAAAGAGGCTAAGACACAAAGGCATACATATCATCAACATAAGATAGAGTCAGCTGTCATGTTTTGGGCCATATCAGGAGAAGACTAAAACTGAAACATGTGACAACTGGAAAGATTTATGGAAGGAAAAATAGAGGAAGACATCAAGAGAAGATTGTTGACAGCTAGTTGTCATGGTATGGAAAGTTGTCAGCACACAAAGTGACACATGCTGCTTGAGATGGCAGGATGTGGAAAAGCATGATGGTCCAGACACCATTCAACTTGGTGGTCAGTCTCACTGCAGATACTACCAGTGTGTTTCCGCGGTCCTGGAGGGAAGCAAAGAGTACACTGGGCTCTACTGTGCATGTCACAAGAAGCCAACAAGGAGGGTTGGCCTGCTAACACATCCGGTAGAAAACAGTAGTGACAAAATCCCACTAATCATCAGTTGGTTAAAGGTCTGTCTTCCACCGGGGGATACAGAACAGAAGAATCATGGCTTCTACTCTGTTGAATGGGTAAGAGGCTCAATTTCATTGCAGCGGGTTTTATCCCATATTGCTGGGTCTCTTTTCACAGGGCAACCAAATGTGTAGCACAAAGCACAAACTCCTTAGCTCCATCGGCAACTCATAGGAGTCTCCGAGAATATTGCACTCGTGAAGCAAACGTAGCCCGGAATCAAACCCAAGACTTTCTGAGCACAAGGCAAGTGGTGTAACCATTTCCCCACAGAGACTCCCCTCTACAGAAGAGTAAAGTTTTAGGCTTTCATATATTTTAGGCCATGGTACAGTTTAACAGTTACTTTATATTATTATTGCCACTAATAATACTTCTACTTCCTACTAACTCTATGCTACCAATGCCAAATCTGGACAATGACAGGACAAGAGAAAAATTACAACGAAAATGAGATTATTGAGAATACAAAAGAATCAAGAGAGAAAAATCACAAATGATGAAATCAGGACTAAAGTGGAGGTAATAGCAGCACTAGATTTCATTAGAAAACAGCTAGTGTTTGTTGTTGTTCTTTCTTTAACTGAAATGCGTCTATTATCTGCAAGGTAGTCTCTTGTATGAACTTCACTGAAAACAGCAAGTGAAATGGTTCACTCACATAACTAGGCTATCAACTGACAGTTTACCACAACAAACAATGATGTACAGACCAAATGGAATCAGAAGAAGAGGCCAACCATGTAAATGATGGACAGAGGGAATAACAAAGTCCAAGGGAATCTAGACAGATGAAGCTTATAAAAGGGCATTCTCTCGCTGTTTACGCTTCACTTTAACACCACAAGGTACAAGACAAACAAGATGAGATGAAATCAATACCACTACAACTACATTTTTCTAGCATTACCATTTATATTACAATTATCACCAGTATTGTTATAATTATCTTTATCACTATACGTATTATTACTACTCTCAATATTACCACTAACATACTATGCAGGGTTACCTGTTTAAAGTCATGCAGGTGAAACTGGTCCTGTCGACAGATATCAAAGCCAACTATATGAATAGCTTGGGTGAACAGATTGAGGTTTCCACAATGGTCACTGTGGCCGTGGGTACAGATAACATAATGTACGTCCTCAACATTCAAACCCTGGGCACCCAGACCTGCAAGCAGACATGCCCTAGTACTGTGTATGTTAGTATGCATATTTTAACAGATCAAGATTATTCAGTCACAATATAACGACAATCAGTTAATATATACATGCAAGGTTTCACTTCAATTCTGTTGCTCTTCTTCGGGTATACATGAAACACACAGTAACAGAACATGTATGGCTTCCTACACTAGAGTTCTATCATAGAGAGCATCTGTCGGATTTATTCCCCAAGACATGCTGGTGTGGTGGGAAATGAGCAGGCGGACAGATTGGCTCTGTTTGCACCACTTGGTGGGGCAGTGTTTGTCTATCAAGAATAAGGAAGACCATTCAGTTCATCCAGTGGGGTTGAAAGTTTGGAGCCGTGAGTTCTAAGACGGCTGGTAAGGCCTATTTTGGCTCGAAATGTTCTTTGACAATGTGGGCAAAGAATGCTTGACATTCCATGAGAAGGATTTTCTGCAGCGGTTTTTTTGTCCAGCCTTTTTTTTTTCACTCTTGCAGTCCTGTTTGCTTCACAAGTACTACACCCGTATGAAATGATGTATGCCATGAATTTTGGTCTTTGGCAGCAGTCACTCAAGTGTCGTGGAGAAAGCTTTAAGAAAGATCTTCAGGGTGTCTTGGGAGCGTTTACCGCAGTGCAGCTCACCATAAATAATTTGTTTAGGGAGCCTGTGACCTGGCATGTGAGTCAAGTGACTAGCTCAGCGAATAAGATTCTTCAGTAGTAGAGTGTGGATACTGGGCATGGACGCTCTTTCCAAGACTTTAGTGTCTGGGATTTTATAGATCTTCAATAGTTTCATAAGGCAGACTGTGTGGAAGTGGTGGAATTTTCTAGTGCATCGCTGGTAAACAGTAAAGGTTTCACAAGCTTATAGCAGTATGGATAATACAACTGCTTTGTAGACTTCAGGCTTTGTTTGCAAGCATATTCCCTTTCTGTCCCACATATTTTTGTACAATCTGCCAAAGGAATCTCTGGCCTTGGAGATTCTTGCATTCACTTCGTCATCAGTTGTGGCAGCTTGTGACACAGTGCTGCCAAGATAGGTGAATTTTTTCACAACGCTTAGTCCATTACGATTCACTTTGATATTTGGCTCGGTGTGGTTAATCCCTGGAGCTGGGTGATACATAACTGCAGTCTTCTCTAAGTTGATATTGAGCTCAAAGTTGGCACAGGCATATGAGAAAGCTGAAACATTGTGTTGCATGTCTGCTTCTAAGTTGGCATATAGAGCACAATCATCAGCAAACAAGAGCTCTCTGACGATGTCGTTTTTAGTTCTGGTTTTAGCTTTCAGGCTTCTGAGACTGAACAACTTTCCATCCATGTGGTAGTTGATGTCTACTCCAATGTCATTGTTTTCAAAGGCATTGGTCAGCATAGCTGAAAACATGAGGCTGAACAGTGTTGGTGCCAGGACACAGCCTTGCTTCACTCCAATGGTAACAGGAAAGGACTTGGACAAATTTACCATTTTACTGGATTGTCAGCAAGTACCCAACTGAAATGTCAAGAAGTCGAAGAAAGCACAATTAATTATAGATTATACACTTATCCTGACTAAATAAAATATGAGGTTGTGGTAAAACTGAAATACACAGACAAGAACAAAACACAATGTCTGAAATACGAGAGGGTACAACAGGACAAAACATACACCACAATGCACAGACATTTGTGAAAAGACATTTCAACCCCGTCAAGAACATTAATACAGAATCAAAATAGAAATCAGAGTTCAACATGAGGGCCAAGAGCAGACAACTCAAAATACAGGTACCAGAGCAACAGAGAAGAGTAGACAACTCACAATACCCAATGCAGCAGAGAAGAGCAGACAACTCATAAGTCCCATTGCAGTATAGTATTATTTCAAAAAGCCAACCAACATTCATACCATGCATGCTTTCATATACTCTAAATGCAGATATTTCTGTGAAAGCTTGAAAAACAAAAATATAACAAACCTTGAAATCAAATGTTTGCATACACTGATCAGTATTAATTTGTTATCATAAAGTGAGAAGCCATAAAAAATTTACCTGGCAAGTGAACATAAGAAGTAAGTATGAATAAATCATTGTTATTCACAAAGGCTGAATAAAACGTTCTCGCAGCTACAAAACTCGCAAAGATGTCAATAACAGGCTTGCATGCCTACTACCTCACGAAATCCATGGAGATGGTACATGTCTCCCTTGCAGACATCACCAGATACCAGCTGTACAGCAGACGTGAACAAGTTCAGGTTTCCAGTCTGCCCTAGTTTCCCACTGGTGCAAATCACGTAGTTAATGTCGGCTGGAGTCAGGTCATGGGCTGCCAGGGCTGGTAGTAGGGAAGCAGCAACTTGTCTTTGGTCTGATTTGCTTCATAGCCAACTCAACTACACTAAACTGATTACATTTATTCATAACCTCTGATCATACTGAACCATACATTGATTAGAGAAGTTAAATGCACACAATCCAGATTTTTGGGGCACATAATGAGAGAAACAAACTTGAAAACTTGGTGAAGTCTGGCAAACTTGGTGTGAAAACTTAGTGAAGCCTGGAAAACAATAGCCAACTCAACTACACTAAACTGATTACATTTGTTCATAACCTCTGATCATACTGAACCATACACTGATTAGAGAAGTTAAATGCACACAATCCAGATTTTTGGGGCACATAATGAGAGAAACAAACTTGAAAACTTGGCGAAGTCTGGCAAACTTGATGTGAAAACTTAGTGATGTGTGGCAAAACATGATGGGAAAACTTAGTGCAGTCTGGCAAACTTGATGGGAAAACTTAGTGAAGTCTGGCAAACTTGATGGAAAAAAAGAAGAGCAAGAAGACTCAAAGATAAATACCTGGATACTATGGTCATATGGTACAATCAGGACAAAATCAAAGACCTGGTCAAAGTCAAGCACGACTGCCAATACTTACTGGCATGTCACACGAAGATTATGGCTGAACTGAGAGCCAGTTAACTGTGGTCAATTAAAGAAGGGCTACAACAAGCAACCAAGACGATGTTAATACAATAATTTATACCTGGCAGATGCTGAAAGTTAACTGCATGGTCCTCCAATAAGATCCTGACATCATCACTAGAACATGGAATCTAGAAGGATGCCAGAAGTGAGGCTGATCTCTTTACCTTCCCCTTCAATCTTGCCAGTTGTCACCAAGTTCTCCAGTTTATTTCTTCTCATTACATGCCCAACAAATCTTGACTGGCTACGTCTAATTTCTCTAATCAGTTTACAGTTTTAATTTGTTTCTTGTGTAATCAGCACAGCAAAATGTTACCAACATTTGGTCTCAGCATGACAAAGTTATCTGGCTGTTTATTTTAAACACACAACACAATGTTTTTACACACAACTTGTAACATGATGCCTGGGGTGGTTTAGATCAAGGTCATCCACCTCTGGCTTAACTAGACCTGATTCATCTCACAGTATTTACTATTTGGATTTTGACACAATAAGAGCAATGTCATACTCCTCCCTATCTTGGGGTAGTGGATCAGACCTCTAGGCGTTTCAGACAAGGATAAAAAAATGCAATCCATGTGCAAGTTGCTGATGTTTAAAAATCCCCCGGAAGTTTTAAATCCAGCACAGCATGCTGAATAGGTCTGCTGCCCAGATTAAACGTCAAAATTACAAAAGTTACTCAAAAGAATGTATAGCATAAGTGATTCTTCTATACACATGCGTGGATCCTCACAGATTCCACGGAGTTTATGCACTGTGCTAAGATTCTCCTGGTGTGATTTATGGGATGAGGCTGGAGCACTTATAGAGATATATGTGTGCAATGAAAGTAATCCTTCACAAACCAAACATGCTGCCCTGTCTGACAGCAATGTACTCATGATTTTCAGTGGCTATTGCCTTGTTTAAGCATCTGCTGCAAAATCTTCTGAGGTTAAAATGTTCAATTAAATAGATGCTGCATCAAACTGGGTGTGTGATACTGGAGTCCTGAACCCAAGGCAACAACAACAACAAAAAACAGTTAACATTGTAAGCTACCACACTTGTCATAAGAGGCGACCAAGGAAGGTTGGCATCAGAATGGCTATCCTATCCCACAGAAATCTTTGGGCTGGAGGGAAAAACATCCACCCATGCATGGTTTCTTAACGACTCCATGACTATGATAAACAAGATTGAGATGGGCTGGGCCAGATGGCAATGACTCGAACTAACAGAAATGTTTGTAGCTGGAGGAAAAAACGTTCACTCATACATGTTTTCTCAATGACTCCTTGAATATGTTAAGATGGAGTTGAGCTGGGCCAGATGGCAATGGCTTGAACTAACAGATATTTTTAATGACAAAATTAAACCAGACATACACAAGTCTAAAAGATAAGAAAAAGAATAACTCAGCCATCCATGATGAAAGGAGGTTCTTCTAGAAGTTTGACACAATGCACAGAAAGCCACGCAGAGAAAGCCACGCAGAGAAAGCCACACAGAGAAAGCACACTGAAAAAGCTGCAAGGAGTGTGGATCGCCAACTCACTTCCTTTGACCTAGGAACATCTCCAAAATTGGCGCTTGAAATGCTAGAACTATGTATGCATGGGGAAAAAAAACAGGTAGGACATGAAGGGAGCTGCAAGAAACAGCAACAAACAGTTGGGACAACTTGGAGTGAGTTGGTTGAATACCTATGTTCCAATGGCCACAAGAAACAGCAACAAACAGATGGGACAACTCAGAGTAGTTGGTTGAATACCTATGTTCCAATGGCCACAAGAGACAGCACAAGATGGGACAACTCAAAGTGAGTTGGTTGAACACCTATGTTCCAATGGCCAGAAAAAGACATTAAAACAAAAATAAAAGGGAAGAATAAGAAGACATCAAAAGGACACATAATTATCTCTATAAAAAGACAGTAATGTGAGATTATTTTCAAATAATTACCCTTGACAACTATGTCGCGGTCCCATGGGTTTCCTGTGTCCACAACTATATTGCTTAAGGGGCTTTTCAGAAGGGTAATAGTTCCACATGCTCTCATTGTTCCTGCGAATTAAAGAGTAGTTTACATTCCTAAATCATGAATACATCAATCCATCTGTTTGTCAGAAAATCACATACAGGCATTAATACAACAAATTCTTCAACAGACAATATTGCATGTTGTGATTATTGACCCAGCCATGCATGGGCTTCTGCTCCTTAGGCCAAAGCCACGTAGAGATACATACAAGTGTTCATCATCTGTAGCGTTGTTACATATACAGTGTTTCTTACATCTAGCTTTGTTGAAAGTAACACTCCTGCTATCTGTAAGAGCTGGGCACTCAAAGAGATGATGTGCGACCAATGTCTCAAGAGAACATGCACAAAGCATGTGCATAACTGTGAGAGTTTGTGTAAATAATATAAGTATGTATGCAGGTATGTATGTATGTATGTGTTAATGCATGTGTGTGTATATGTGTATCTGGCTGCCTGCCGCCTCATAACAAGTAATATGCATTGTTTATGTTCACAACTTTCAATGTTTTTTTCTCCCTGTGTGAATATAACATGCAAAATAGTTAATTGATGTACGAAAGATGAGTGATCAGAAGGGCCGAATGTAAAACGGGCCTGAGAGCCCAATTTATGATCTTTGAAAATAAAATTTCTTTGTTCATTCATGGTTGCTGCACTGTTGAGGTTATGTTAAGTTATCTGGTTTTGTTTTCCCAATCAGAAAATTTTGTTCTGCTATTTCCTTTGCTGATTAATGTTATGTTCTTGGTCAGGATTATGCATGTATTTGTTTATACGTAAACCTATGGATATGGCAGTGATATAACAAGAATTTAAAACACTAAATATGCAGCAGTAGTCTCTACATTAATCTGTTGTCTGTGTCTCTACACTTATCTACCGTGTCGGTCTCTACATTAACTGACCTTATATGTATTTTTACATTAATCTACCATGTCTGAGTCTCTACATAAACCTACCATGTTTGTGTCTCTACATAAATCTACCTTATCTATGTCTCTACATAAACCTACTATGTCTGTGCCTCTACATTAAACTACCACGTCTGTGTTTCTACATTAATCTAACCTGTCCGTGTCTTTACATAAACCTACCATGTCTGTGTCACTATATTAAACTATCATGTCTGTGTCTGTAATTAATCTCCAGTTAATCTCCAGAGTCTGTGTCCCTGTATTAATTTAATTTAACAGTAACAAAACAAGGAAGTAAAGCAATAAGAGAAGAACATGAAGCTAGAGGACTATAATATGAAAAGAAAGAAAGAAGGCAGGGTAAATAGAAAACTGGTGGCAGAAGATGAGAGACAGAAGTAAAAATAAAAGAACAGAAAGGATGAGAAAATGGAAGAAAATGAAGAGGATGAATAGAACAAACCATTTACTAGAAGAGCAAAATAAAGAGAACAATTAGAAGGAACAATCTCATAGCTACTTCAGTCTGACTTACCATGTGGTTCTGGTCTGGTATAGCCTTCTTTCAGAATGATGATGTCATACATTTTCACTAGCAGGAATTAACAAATGGTCAGTCAAAGTAACAGCACTCACATAAAAGTCAATCTGGAAAACAAAACCAGAAAAAAAAAAAGCACCAATAAATTTTCAGACATGCTAATCTATGAAGTAAAATATTGTGCTTCTAATCTTATCAAACTTGGAAGACAAACAGCAATACGTGTCGAGATTGTAACAGATCTCAGAGCATTCTGAGAAATGTGAAGAAAGGCAAGCTTTGTGCAGAGTGTCATGCATCAATTCAATCCCTTTGTAATCAATATACACATTATCATCAGAGATTTTCCAAGTCCATAATCATCAAGGAAAATGTTTGAACCAGGTGGTACCTCTTAACATAAAAACATAAAGGTAACCTAATAGTAGATACCGGCACTGGGCTGTGAAATGTTAGGTCTTCACATATCCTAAGCCACAACATGAGGTGATGAGACCAGTTCCCTTCCTCAACACACTCCCTGACCAGACAATTCCCACAACATTCTGAAAACTGTCTGGTACACATCTGTACTAGGCTGGGTCGACCCCAGAGCTGTACTGGATGCAATAAAAACTATTCCTATCTCTGCTGGGGATTGAACCCAGGTCAATGTACTGGAAGATAAGTGCACTAACAACTACACCATAATTTAACACATAAGTCACTAGTTCTTACCTGATTTAAATCACTCTTCCAGCACATAACTGGCAATACTTGACTCTACATTCAATAAAACAAAGCTGACTGACATAACCCGCCCTTATATAATTTTACTGTGTTCCTGAAATGAGTAGACATTTCTAGAAAAACCTGGCAAATTCTAGTTTTCTTTTCATTACAAAACAAACAAAACATAGTTAAAACTCATTTCAAATTAAACTGACTTTACTTTAAAGTATATTTCTTATTATTACTTTAACATTTGATATAAAATTAATTATATGACTGTGGTAAGTCTAGAATCTTCTGGAAAGTTCTATTGGTTATCTTCTTACTATATTATATCAGTCATAACAAACAAAAATAAATGAAATAACACAATAAATAAGAAAATGGCCATCACATGTATTTAAGACATTAAAAAAGGTAGTCTCTTGCCAGATACTGTCATTCTTAGATCACACATTGAAGCTTATGATATAATGAGATGAGGTGTCCAATTTCTTACCCTGCCATCTATTCTTCCCAGACAATTCCCAAAATTATCTGGTGCCCATTTTTGTGAGGTTGGGTTGAGCCCAGAGCTATTACTTTTATAAGATGCAGGTTTTGTGACCCATACTCTGCTAGATATCTCTGTGATACATTTTTTTCTCTCCAATTGTATCCATGTGCCAGAGTACTTGACTTTCTGCTTTCCCACAAATTAGTACCACTGACTGTAATTGTACATCTAGGCATGGTATTATCCGTTTAACTGATACTACAATTAATTCTGTCTTCCTACAGTTCACACTGAGGCCCTTTATTCACTTTCTACAACCATGTATATCTATTATGTTCTATGGCTCCTTCTGACTTGTTGATATTATTAAGACTGTCATAAGTATAATGTTAGCTGTTTATATCATGACCACCAACTGCCTTCCCTGGCATATTTTCTTTTGATCTAATTATATGTTTACTGTGTAATGAAAACAAATCTGGGGTCCTTACACAACCTTGTCTGTCACACTTCTTTATACATTGAAATATTTATAAATGGTTGTTGATTATTTACAGATCTTTGACATCAAAGTTTAACTATTCTAATAGCTTGATCATTTCCTCATGTTTCATACAAATGCTTTTGAGTTTTCTATGAAGCATAAGTACAGATCTTTTTTTTACCTCTATAGCTCTTTCTAACAGTGTCCTGACAATACCAATGGTTGTTTGTGACCTTGTCCTCTACATGTCCACATTTTTCATTACTAATTTCTGGTTTAATCTTGCTTCTTACTCTTATCATAATTATTTTCAGTAACAGCTTTGTCATATAGCTAATTGGACACTGTGAGATGATCTCTACATTGCAAGGACGATGGTTTCTTTGGTAGAGTTATAAATATGGATTTTAATAGACCATTATGAATGTGTCCTTTATTATAGATATGATTTACATATTTTATTAATTTTGATTCCAAACTTTCCCAAGGTCTCAGTTTTCTAGGGCATATGTTGTCCAATACTGGCGCCTTTCCGTTCTTCATGTGATGTGGTGCATCCTCAATTTCTGCAGCAAGTATTGGTGGACCTCCACCATTGTCTTGAATATTTGCATCTGGTCTTTTATCATAATATGGCTCTCTTATGTTTTCTGTCCATTTATTAACTATATTATTATGTTACATTGATATTGTGCCATCCTATAATTTTAAACACCCAGTGGTATTTCATGCTTTCCATCCTGTTAAGATACTTATTTTTTGGTATATGGAATGCAAGGTTCCACACGATTTGTCACAACTTCCATGCATTTCTGAGTTACTCAAATTTCTTAAGTTTCTTTACATTTGTTTGCTATTTCTTTATATATTCTATTACATGCTTCCTTATCTCGTCTCTTCTTTTGTTTCTTTCATCTATTCATCTGCAGAATTTCATTTGTCATTTATTTATTATTTTGCATTATATTGTATAGGAGGAATTAGTTGATATGGTGTCTGTTACATTGACTCACACAACATACCACACTGTCTGTCAATAGGCTGTAGTAGGTAAATGGCATTATATATGTTCTGTAGAGTAATACATATACACCTCTGGAAGTATGTAATTCTATATTTATTGCTATTTCGAAGAAATCAGGAGCCGTGAAATGTGATCAACATCGAACAATTAGCTAATCAGCCACATCACGAAGATTTTTCTAAGAATCATGATACACAGTTAGGAAGAAAATACAACCTGAAATAGGAGAAGTACAATATGGGTTCATAGAAGGCAAGGGTACAGTAATGCTGTGTATTTGCAGAGAACAGTAATTGGGCGTTCCATAGAAGTAAACAAAGACTTACATCTTTGCTTTATTGACTACACAAAGTCTTTCAATAGAGTAAGACATGTCACCATGATGATGATGCTTGCTGTCATGAGCTGAAATGTGAGCTCTCTTCACATTGTAGCATGTGCACAGCCATATGGTGAGAGGCAGACTGTGATGATGGCCAGGTGAGAAAGGTTTCTCACCCGACATCGTGACATTTGGAGGAAGACCGTGGTCAAAGGCAGACCGGGTCAGACTAATAGTAGCGAAAAGGCAACCCTGAGATTGCTTCCCAATATATTATAGTTTTAATTACTACTGTTATTAGGCGTTTTACTGTGATTGAGAGTTGTGCTAGTCCTACCACCATGTCATCATGAACACTAATATACTATAATCGCTAAGCCCAACTATCATGGGCTATGGCACTTGCAGATCTACAAATTGATGGGAAAGACTTTAGACTTGTAAAAAACATATATTGGAAACAACAAGCAGCCATAAAGATTGATAATGAAGTAGGTCAATATCAGCATATTTGAGGTGTGCAACAGGGATGTGTAATGTCTCCAGATTTTTCCCTATACAGTGAAAAGATATTTTTAGAAATTTAGAAGATATGAGAGGAATCACCATTGGGGGACGTAACATCAATAACATTAGATATGCGGATGATACAGTATTGATTGCAGACAATGAGCAGGATCTGCAACATTTAGTAGATGTAGTTGTTGCACACAGTGAACAACTAGGGTTAGAAGTAAATTGTAAGAAGACACAGATTATGATCCTCACTAGGAAGGAAAAAAATACCACAATGTAATATACAGGTCAATGGGAATATTTCTAAACAAGTAAATCGGTACAACTATCTCAGAACAGTCATAACATCTGATGGGCGATGCCTTGATGAGATTAGAACAAGAAATCAAAGGTAGCCTTTTGCAAGATGAAAAACATACTGACTAATAAAAAGATGTCAACTGCAATGAGAAAAAGAGTGTTGAAGTGCTAAATAGAACCTGTTCTTTTATATGGATGCGAAGAGTGGACAATGAACAGACAAGCTGAAAATCATCTGATGGCTGTGCAAATGTGGCTTCTGAGGAAAGTGCAAAGAATACCATGGACAGATAAAAAAAAAACCAATGACCAAGTCCTACAAGAAACAAATAACCACCGTACACTGATTAGAAAAATTAGGTGTAGACAGTCACAATTGTTTGAACATATGAGAGAAAAAATAATTGGAGAGCTTGGTGACAACTGGCAAGATCGAGGGAAAGAGAACAAGGGGAAGACAGAGAAGTAAATACCTGGACGGCTTGGCCATGTGGTATGGTCAAGAAAGGAACATGGAGCTCATCCACGACTCTGGTGATAGTGTGAGATGGCGAAACATGACCATCCATGCTTATCAGCATGGCACATGATGATGATGATGATGATGATGATGAGAGTAAATATAAGTAAAGTAAAGGTCCCTCTTACACACCTAAGGCACATGAAGCATATGCAGCTAGGTTCATGCTTTCATAGACCAAACGACACTCACTGAGTGATGTGGTTCGGTAACATGTCGGTCACATTTACCTCCCAAGATATTTCCTGGTACCCACTTTAGACTGTGTTAACCTGGAACCCAGTGTCAGTTTTTAAATATTCAAACCTGCCAAATTGTGGATCAAACTCGAGAGCAACTTGCAGCAAGTGAGCGTTCAGCCACTGGAGCAGCGGCTCCCTAACAATGTATCTTTCCCTAATTTCTATGTCTGTTTTAGTAATACTACATGTAACTTCATGTTCTGTGGGGGTCCTCTTCATCTCTTCATAGTCTTACGTTTTAATCTCATCTTTCCTGTAATTGGAACATGATCTCTATGATCATTCCCGGTCTAGGTTTTGATTCTGCTAAACAGCATTTGAATCTCTTTGTAATCAACGTGTAGTCATTTTGAATATCAACATTATCACCACAGATTTTCCAAGTCCATAATCGTCAAGGAAAATGTTTGAACCAGGTGTCACCTCTTAACATAAAACCATAAAGGTAATCCCTTAGCAGATAATGGCATGGGATGTAAAATGTTAGGCCTTCACATATCCTAGGCCACAGCATGAGGTGATGAGACCAGTTCCCTTCCTCATCATGCTCCCTGACCAGAAAATTCCCACAATATTCTGAAAACTGTTTGGTACACATTTGTACGAGGCTGGGTAGACCCCAGAGCTGTACTGGATGCAATAAAAACTATTCCTATCTCTGCTGGGGATTGAACCCAGATCTCTATCCTGGCAGACAAATGCACTAACAACTACACCACAATTTAACACATAAGTCACTAGTTCTTACCTTCATTAAATCACTCTTCCAGCACATAACTGGCAATACGTGAAACTACATTCAATAAAACAACGCTGACTGACATAACTCGCTCTTATATACTTTTAGTGTATTCTTGAAATGAGTAGACAATTCTAGAAAGACCTGGCAAATTCTAGTTGTCTTTTCTTTACAATAGTTAAGACTCATTTCAAATGTAATTTTAAATGTAAATTTACATTATATTTCTTATTACTTTAATATTTAATATAAAAATAATTACATGATTGATGCAAGTCTTGAACCTTCTGGAAAATTCTATGGGATTTCTTGTTTACTGTATTATATCAGCCATTACAAAACAACAACAAAATATAACAATAAATAAGAATACGACCACCACATTTATTTATGACATAAAAAAGGTATTCCTCTGCCAGATACTGTCACTGGGATGTGAAGTATTAGATCTTCACACATTCTAGCTCATGGTATAATGAGATGAGAAAGCCAGTGTCATCCCATCAGATGTCACAGGAATTAAAGAGACCTACACAGATGTCACCGAGGAACTAGAACCAGACATACTAAAAGAAGAAATTATAGAAGCCATCAGATTAGCCCCATTAAACAAATCACCAGGACAGGATGAAATACCAAATGAACTAATTAAAGCAGCAAGGGAAGTAGGAACAGCTTGGCTACATAGACTATTCAACCATGTTTGGGTAGAACAACAGACACCACGAGACTGGGGAAATGCCATAATTATCCCAATTTGGAAAAACAAAGGCAGCAAAAGAGATTTCACACAATACAGAGGCATTTCACTGTTGAGTCATACTGGGAAAATATTTTGCAAGATTCTTGAAAACATATTACGAACTACTTTAGAACCCCAGCTAAGCGAAACGCAGCTTGGATTTAGGAAAAACAAAGGATGCACAGACGCCATTTTTGCTCTTAGACAACTTATAGAAAAATCAATTGAATTCAATGAAACACTCTACTTAGCTTTTGTCGACCAAGAAAAGGCATTTGATAGGGTAGATAGAAAGAAGCTGTGGGAAATCCTTAAACAATATGGAGTGAGTACACATCTAACAAACCTATGCAGAAGTTTATACAACAACAGTGAATGCATAGTGAGAGCAACTGGAGAACACTCAGAACCCTTCACCATAAGATCTGGAGTACGACAAGGTTGTGTCCTGTCCCCTCTCTTGTTCATAACATATATAGACAACATATGTAAAGAAACCAGGCAAGCAGAGACAGCAAGAATACCGCATGACGAGAACACAGAAGAAGAACCATCTGCAAATCTAACCATTAGAGAACTCCTGTTTGCGGACGACCAAGCACTAATAGCAAAATCAGAAGCTGAATTACAAGACCACATGAATAGTCTAAACGAAATGTGTAGGGAACATAACATGAAAATTAGCACAAGCAAAACAGAGGTAATGACTATAACTAAAGAAGAACAAACAGCAACAATTCACCTAAACGAACATCCCTTGAAACAAGTAAAGAGCTTCAAGTACCTAGGAGGTATAATATCATCAAATGGCAGATCAGAAGACGAGATCGAAAATAGGTGCAATAAGGCAAATCAACTCATTGGACAAATGGCACCAATACTAAAGAACAAACATGTATCAATAACTACTAAGAAAGCACTTTACAACACAATCTTCCTACCAACTCTCTGCTACCAATGCCAAACCTGGACAATGACAGAAAAAGAGAAAAGAAAAATCACAACAACAGAAATGAGGTTTCTGAGAAGAATACTCAGCGTATCAAGAAGAGATAAGATCAGAAATGAAGAAATCAGGACTAAAGTTGGGGTTAAAGCTGCTCTGGATTTTATTAGAAAGCAGCAAGTCAAATGGTTTGGCCATGCAAGTAGGCTACCAGTCAACAGCATGCCACAACAAGCAATGATGTACAGACCAGATGGAAACAGAGGAAGAGGCCGACCACGTAAACGTTGGACTGAGGGAATAACAGAATCCATGGGAATGTCGATATACGAAGCCCATAACCGGGCACTCTCACGAAGTTTATACTTCACCTCGACACCGCAAGGTACAAGAGGAACATGATGAGATGAGATGAGACACATTCTAGCTCATGGTATAATGAGATGAGAAAGCCAGTGTCATTCCCTAATGTCTATCCTTCCCAAACAATTCTAAAAATGAAGTAGTGCCCATTATTATGAAGCCATGTTGATCCCAGAGCTGTACTGGATGCAAAAGATAACTCTGCCTCAGTTGGGGATTGAACACAAACCACTGTCCTGGCAGGCAAGCAAACCAACCAGGAATTACTCTCGCAACTCCTGCTAAATTTCTGTTAACACTGCACCATTAGCATATCAAATGTTGCTTGTCATCTGTCTGCTGTTGTTCAGTTCAAATGTTTCTCAAACTTGTGTGAATATTGTTTTCTGTATATATACTGTAAAGCATAGTAACAACAGACACACGGCAGTAATTCTCCTTGTGTATCAAAGTGAGTAATTGTGTTAAATTATTGCTACTTGTTCCTATTACAGTTTACTAATTCATTTGCGTCTTTTACATCTAAGCTTGTCTCTATGCATGCATGTTGAACTTGTCACAGATTTGTTTTTGTTTATGAAAAATATATAAATACTTTTATAAACTTTATACAATTTTAGTCAATATCCTTAACAAAGCTATGGGCTCTTTGTTTCTTTTCATTTTAAGAAATTCATACTGTTCTTCAGCTACTTCTGTATTTATCTTATTTTTAGTTCTTTAATGTATGATACTGAGGAGACTCTTAGTCGTATCACTTGTAAAGTCAACAGTTCTGTAGACTTTAAAATTCAATTGTTTGTATATTGTGTGATGTAATGAAAATTTACCTCACCTCGACACTGCATGGTACAAGAGGAACGTGATGAGATGATATGAGATGAGATGAAAATCTACCTGTGTTATTTGTCACAACACACTTCTCTGATAGTGGTAATGTCACATAGTTTTTGTTTTGTGTTAATTTAATCGCTATTAACTTATTAGGACCTTTCTTAGTTTCATCTCTTTTACAGCCTTCTGTATATCCGATTTTAACCGATTCACTGCCAAACAATCAGTGGGTTTGGACCAAACAGAAATTGATGTCAGACAATAGTAAGTAGGGGTGTGTCACGGTAATGATCTAAACATTGTTAAAATGGTAGCAGCTATATTGTATTATATATCAAATTAAAGGAGATTGCACAAGGAACACGTCAGTATTGCTACTTTTGCTAGAGATTATAAATATCATAATAATAATTTTAGATTTTGTAAAAATAATTTTGAAGACATTTAAAATTTCCACTTACCAAGGCACAACTTCTCTGTCTTTGATGATAATCCAATTAAATTTACTGAATAATGATAAATACACCACTTTTCTTCACCAATACCACAAGAACGGCTCCTTAACACTATCAAAACACAATTATAACATCATATTTTGAAACACATCATTTTCACACAAAATGGAAAAAGTTAGGAAACAAGAGGCAGATTTGTACTCATTAAAATGAGAACCAATATATACACAATTTTCTATAATTATTTCTTTTTTAAATTTGATTATTTAAATACTCCTCAGCTTATTTGTGATAGGCAAAGCAAACTTAGGGGCACAAGTGTGGCCCATTAGAGCAAGCATGATTTGACACGTGCCCTCATATGATGATGAGCTTTCATTGTTAGGTTTGTTTTCCATTATGACCACCTGCTAAATAATTTAACTAAATAACATTAACCACTTAAGCACATGCTATCAGTTAAGAATCTTTCACTAAGTCCTTTAAATCAGAATAACTATAATCTAACATTGTTAAAACAATAATCTAATGTAAATATGTGAGGTCGAGAACAAGTAGGCATTGCCATTTCTAAACATCAGACAACTAACCATAGGTTAACAATAAAATGAAATATTATTTGAGAAATGATGCACTTCTTGTCCGGCATTATGGAAAGGCAGATCTTTTCCAGGTGTAAATTTTAATTTATTGGGCGCTAAAAATTGTGGAAGATAAGGGAAATGAAACAGACAATACACTGTCAACATTGAGCCTGTTAATTGGCTCTTGGTGGTTTAGGGTAGTTCCATTGAGCTGATTAATCAGCTCTTGGCAGTGAATGAGTAAAAATTCAGTTGTTTGTATATTGGGTGGTGAAATGAAAATTTATATTTTCAGATTTCTGGGAATATACCTGTGCTATATGTCACAACACACTTCTGTGATAGTATTAATTCACATAGTTTTTATTTTGTTTTGCCTTAATTTAATCACTATTAAACTATTAAGACAGTTGTTCTAAACCTTTTTTTGGCCCATGCACCCCTTCACCATATGTTCAGAATGTCATCTCTCCTCCCCCCCCCCTTTTCATATTTCCTCCCCATAAATTCCCCCCCCCCCCCCCCCCCCGCCCCTACACAGTATTATTAACTAGTATTATACTGTGTGTATACTGAGTATACTATACATACAAATGAAAGCTAAATTCAATAACACATACTAGAACAAGTCTAGACGTCTACATAAAACGTGATTTGCGAGTCTACTTACATTATAAAACGAATATCAGAAGGGCTAGAATTACATAACCATAAATTATTACTAAACTATATACTATATACAAAATATCTGGACAGAAAACTGAAAACACAAATGGAGCAAAAAATGTAAAACACAAACTGAACTGTGAAGCTCGGATAATCAGGTAATGAAATACCCTCTAGGGCACATTTTCGGTACACTATTATCATAAAACCGGGTTAAACAGTATCCACAGCCGTAGATGTGTTATATGGCAGCATCAATACGACAAAAACCAGGACAATAACGTGCAAGAATGCAAACCTGGTGGGTCGGGCCTGCCTGCTCAACATTCACGTCTGGAATATTTCATCCAGCCGGCCTTCACCTTGATGGTGTGTTACCTGTCAGTGCTCTCCCCCTGGGGTGTTGTCTCCACTTGCGTGTGATTAACGATGTGTACTGATAATACGGTTGTTGTTGTTGTTGTTGTTGTTGTTGTTGTTGTTGGTGGTGGTGGTGGTGGTCATATTGAAAGTGACGATGTTTGTGGTGGTGATGACGTTCGTGTTGATGGTGGTATTGTTGTTAGTGGTGGCGATAATGTTGATGTTGTTTGTGCTGTTGTTACTGTTAGTGGTGGCGGTAATGCTATTGTTGTTATTGTTGTTGTTCGTGTTGTAAGTGTTGTTATTGGTGGTGGTGGTGGCGTTGTTATTGTTGATGCTGCTTGGGGTGTTGTTGTTGGTGGTTGTGATGTTGGTGGAGGTGTTGTTGATTGTGGTGGTGATGGTGGTGGTGTTGGCGTGCGTTGTTATTGTTGATGTTGGTGGGGGGGGGGGGGGGGGGTGTTGTTGATTGTGATGATGTTGGTGGTGGTGGTGCCGGTGTTGATGGTGATGTTATTGTCGGTGGGGTTAGAGTTGGTACTATTTTAGTTGGTGCTGGTGTTGTTGTATGTGGTGCTGGTGGTGCCGGTGTTGACTGTGGTGTTGGTGGTGCTGGTGTTGTTGTTGGAGGTGTTATGTCGGTGGTGTTGTTGTTGATGTTGTTATTTGTGTTTTTGTTGGTGGTGTAGTTGGTGCTGGTGTTGTTGTTGGTTTTTTGTTAGTGGTGTTGTTGGTGCTAGTGGTGTTGTTGTTGGTGATGTTGGTGGTGCTGGTGTTGTTGGTGTTTTTAGTGGTGTTTTTATTGGTGTTGTTGGTGCTGGTGTTGTTGTTGGTGAACTGTGTCTAACATTCGGCAGTCTGTATTTGTTGTGCTGAATCATGACCCATTTGTATCCTAATGTGCCTCTTCGTAGATGTAAAGTACTGGTTCCGCTTTTGTTCCTAAAGCTTTCAAGTTATTAATTGTAATTCGTTCTCTCGCTTTGAATTATAACATAGTCCACGTTGGGCGTTTTTTTTTTTTTTTTGCATGTGGATTAGCATTTCATATTACCAGTTTATCTGGCCATTAGGGGAACCCACTCCGACTTCTGAGGTACTTGGAATTTACGTCTCCAAGTCAAGGACAAGAAGTCAACATTTTAGTCCAACTGTGGGGGTTGAACCCTCTACCTCGCCATCAGCACACCGGCTGTTTAAGAACGGGTGCTCTTTCTTATTCATTCAGCATTGCTGACCTCCCTTTTATGAAGGGAGGGGAGGGAGGAGGTGGTTAGAGTGTTACTATCCTCCGATCTTTATTTCTTTCCTTTAGTTCGTTATATGAGTATCCATCAATTCCCGTGAATAGTAGTAGTAGGCCTCTTTCAGTCCTGAAGGACTATAGAGTTGTGCCGCTTGGGAGGTGCCTGGCAGCACCGCTGGTGACTGTATAGTCCAATTCGAGAATGACAATCTCTGTCACAGTTTCCGCATCTGTGAGACGAGGCAAGTCCCGCAGTAAGTGACTGCTCTTTGAGCCTGTGCCGTCTCTCCTCAGTTTTTTGGATCTGATTGCGCTCAAAGAGCACCAGTCCGTTTCGTACATCTCTTCTCCAGGAGCATCTGTCTGTTGCAACTCTCTCCCACGTGTCTGGATCTATTCCAATGGTTTTCATATCTTGTTTACACACATCCCTATATCGCATTTGGGGTCTTCCGGTTGGCCTCTTTCCTGTGGCTAGTTCTCCGTAAAGGAGATCTTTGGGAATACGTTCGTCCTCCATTCGAGATACGTGGCCCAACCACCGGAGGCGTCTCTGCTTGAGGAGGGTGTGCACTGTGGTAATATCTGCTCTTTCAAGCACCTGTTTGTTTGTTATGTGGTCTTTCCATGTTATGCCCAGGATACGTCTCAGACATCATATGTGGAAGGAATTCAACTTCCTTTCCTGTCTTGAGTACAGGGTCCAGGATTCAGACCCGTAGAGTAGTGTGCTAACAACACAAGCTTTATATACTTGAGCTTTTGTACGCTCTGTTAGTCTATTATTCTCCCAAACTCTTTTAGCTAGCCTGGAAAATGTTGTGGCTGCCTTTCCAATGCGTCTGTCGATTTCTGTCTCTAATGAAAGATTATCTGATATTGTCGATCCCAGATACACAAAATCGTGGACGACTTTCAATTCATAATTAGAGATTTTGATTGACGGAGGCGCATCAGCATCTTGTTCCATCACCTGTGTTTTATTTAGGCTAATGGTGAGCCCAAAGTCTTTGCAGGCAGCTGCAAAACGATCTATGAGCCTTTGGAGATCTTCTGCTGTATGAGTAGTCAGTGCTGCATCATCTGCAAAAAGTAGTTCTCTTACGCATCTTGGTCTTATTTTGGTCTTTGCCTTGAGTCTTGATGGGTTAAAAAGTTTGCCATCAGATCTTGTGTGGAGGTATATGCCTTCAGTGGCAGTCCCAAATGCTTGCCTTAAGAGAACAGCAAAGAAGATACCAAAGAGTGTAGGAGCAAGCACGCATCCCTGCTTTACTCCGCTGCTGATGCTGAATGACTGGGATGTTGAGCCGTCAAATAAAATGGTCCCCTGCATGTTTTCGTGGAATGATTTCACGAGACTAAGAAGGGTGGGTGGACATCCAACCTTTTCAAGGACCTTAAAAAGGCCGCTTCTGCTCACGAGGTCAAATGCCTTTGTGAGGTCGATGAAGGCTATATATAATGGCTTCCTCTGTTCTCTGCACTTCTCTTGGAGCTGCCGGAGTGAGAAAATCATATCGATGGTGGACCTGTTGGGTCTAAATCCGCACTGCGATTCGGGGTAGATTCTTTCAGCAAGAATGTGTAATCTTTTAAGGATTACTCTGGCAAAAATCTTGCCTGTAATGCTGAGAAGGGAAATGCCGCGATAGTTGTTGCAGTCGCTTCTGTCGCCTTTGTTTTTATAAAGGGTACCGATGTTTGCTAATGCTACTTCCCGTGTTGTGTCACCGCTTTACGCGGTGCTGAAGTGACCTCTTCAGGGCACAAGCCTGGGCAATGGAAATCGGAGAACCAGCTGTTGCCCAGTAGCAGGTTCCCCCTCTCCACGTCGCCGATGTTGACCAAGGGAAAGGCAGTAGCCAATGCAACTTGGCATCGGTGCAGTCGCAGGAGTTGCCAGAACTATGTTGCTTACAACATGGAACTGCCTTAGGGACTCCATCTCCGGATTTGTCCTCAGGGTTTACTCCCGAAGCCTTTCCCATATGGGTATACCCGCAAGGCAGCGGAGGTTTGAGATTTAGAGTTCCCTCTCTTAGAAGAGATACCAACCAAGGCTGACGAGCCTCCTCTGCCCGGGAATCAATAAGGAGGGAAGTCTACCATTCTTCCTTCCTGGCAGTGACCATACTGATCGGATGACCGTAGCCATTGTCTCTACTGAGAGATCCTCTGCCCACCGTCACTGACTTGAAACCATAACCAACAACTATCTGTCGGCTGCTCCCAAGTCCAATCCACCACCTGCTCCCATGGCTTCACGTTACCCTGTTGGGGGGGGGGGGGCTAAACGGGTACTCCACCTTGCCCAAGGGTGTCCCGTAGGCTAGCGGAGGGAAGGAGGCACCTTACTTCTCCTTTGATAGGGTATACCCCTACCCCGCTACCCGGTGAATATATTTCTATTATTTCAATGATTTCAAGGAGTTTTCTGGCGATTGTTATTTCTGTACATTTGAGAAAATTTACAGTACCCAGTATGATTTAATTTTCAAGTTGTTTTTATTGTTATCTTTGTTGTTGTTAGAACCGCGACGATTCAAATGGTTCACACTTTTACGACATGAATATCTGGGATCTGATGATGGGTTGAGTGCATCTGGGTGAGCAAACACCTCTTATTTCGACTTTGCCGGTAGGGTCTTCGAGGAGCAGAGGAAAAATTGAGGAATGGACAATTTTCAAGGCTGTCATGATTGACACACTTCTTCTTCTTCAGCGTTCCGAGCCATTGAGGTTCTTTGCTGCAGATACAATCCATCTCCATTCGTCTCTCTGGTGGACCTTCTCTTGCCAGTCGTTGATTCCAAGTGCTTGTAGGTCTGTATATGTATTATCTCTCCACCGCCTTCTTGGTCTACCTCGGGGTCTACGGTCATTTATTTCCTGAGTGTAAGCGAGTTTTGTTTCCCTATTATCTTCCATTCTTTCTATATGCCCCAGCCATTGTAGTCTATTAGCCTTCATGATACCAGTGATTAGCGGGGACTTAAACAGATCATAAATGTCTTTGTTACTTCTTCTTTTCCACTCTCCACTTTGTGTATCCCTAATGGGTCCAAAGATGCGTCTTAAAATTTTGTTCTCAAAGGTTTGTAACAAGACTTCGTCTCCTTTCGTTGTACTCCAGGTTTCAGAGCCATACAGCACAACTGGTCTGATCAGTGTTTTGTATATTGTGATTTTGGTGTTACGAGATAGCGCCTTTGATTTTAGTAGATGTTGTAGTGCATAGTATATCTTATTTCCAGAGTTGATTCTAGTTTGTATTTCTTCCCTTATGATGTTGGAGCAGTTGAAGATTGTACCCAGGTATTTGTATGTTTCCGTTCTTTTAATGGTCATATTATCTATTTGTATGTGGCCAGAGTTTTTAGCCATTCCGGCTCTTGAAATTACCATATATTGTGTCTTATCTTGGTTGATAACCAGCCCCATCTGTTGGGCTTTTTCCTTTAAGTGAGTCAATATTTCCAATGTCTTTTGTTCACTTTGCCCTATAATATCTATATCATCTGCATAACCAAGCAGCTTGGATGTTCCTCCAATATCACATTCCTCCTTTACCTTCCTTACAACTTTCTCTAGAGCCAGATTGAAGAGTAGCGGCGATAGTGCATCACCCTGTTTCAAGCCACAAAATATGTGGAACAGTGAAAGTAAGGCAGGACAAAAGATTAAGAACAGCTTGGTGCAACAACGAAGTTAAAGATAGCATATTCAGAAAGAAGATAGCTTTCAAAACTGGATCACAACTAAATCTGAATAAGATTATGCTACATATAGAATTTGTTTTTGGTTCTAATATCTCCCCCACAGGACCTCGCTATCAACATCAGCATCCTTCTGCAAGATTCATGGCAAGATTACGCTCAGTAGTTTGCCATTGCTTTCTGAGCGATCGGCTCACATACCCCGTAAGTTACCGACGCGGAGAGAACCGCTACCGATTCCCGCGCACGTCACGTTATTCATGAGAGTATACGGAATTACTGAGAAAGTCGTGTAACCCCTAGACCAGGGAGACACATATAGAATAGCACGACGAAATGCCAAACAAACAATTAGAGCATCTATAGATGAATCCTGGAGAATATAAGGTTAACAGATGGTGACCCTTAGCAAAGACTACCCAAGAGAATTTTATAAACGTGTCAATAAAATAAGAAACAGACATGCATGCTAAAACACAAACACCATCATAAACAGCAAAAGAGGTATTTCATTATTTAACAGACAACAAAGATTAGCAAAGTAGGCAGAATACTTTCAAGAACTACTTAACCCCACACATAACATAGAAAACCTCACTTGTGTGTCCAAAAAGTCATGGACAACAAGACTTCCCGCAGAAGTCAAATCAGCTATACAGAAAAGACCTAAATACAAATCGCCGGGTTCAGGTGAAATAACCTCAGAAGCTATTCAGACCTGTGGGAACACTGGAGTTAAATGGCTGATAAGACTCTTTAATATAGCTTGGGAAGAAAGAAAAGTCCCAGACGATTGGCAACAGGCAATAATAAGGAAAAAGATACGAATGCTTGAAGATCTACACAAACTGATGGAAAAGATAAGCTGCAGTAAGCATTTATAATGAAGTAAGTAAATATCAGTATATTAAGAGAGATGTGAGATAATGTTTCCAGATCTTTTTTCCCCTGTACAATAAAAATATTTTCAGAAATATAGAAGATATGGAAGGAACCATCATTTGGGGACGATAGGTCAATAATATCAGATATGCAGATGATACAGTCTTGATTGCACTCAATGAATAGGATCTGCAACATTTATAGATGCCGTTGTTGCACACAGTGAACAACTAGGTTAGAACTGAATTGTAAGAAGACCCAAATTATGGTCGTTATTGGAAAGAAGGAAATACCACAATGTAATATACAAGTAAATGGGCATATTCTTAAATAAGTGAATCGGTACAGTTATATCGGAACAGTCGTAACATCTGATGGGAGATGCCATTTTAAGAGATTAGAACAAGAATTGCTATTGCGAAGGTAGCCTTTTTCAAGATGAAACACATACTGACCAACAAAAAGATATCAATTAAAACGAGAAAAAGAGTGTTGAAGTGCTACATAGAACCTGTAAATTTGTATGGATGCGAAGCGTGGACAATGAGCAGATAAGCTGAAAAACACCTGAAGGCTGTGAAAATGTGGTTTCTGAGGAAAATGCACAGAATACCATGGACTGACAGAAAAACCAATGAACAAGTCCTTCAAGAAACAAATGACAATGAATGACAATATTATCAGGGATAATAATCTTTCATTACCTCCAGCTGGAATTTCAATCATTCCCAGTAGCGAATTCTTCACTGACAAGCCCACACCATGTTGCCTTTTTATGCTTGTCCCCTACGTTTAAAAAAAAAAGGGTTCATTGTTTTCCCCGAGTGACCCTTCCTCGTCGAGGCGAGTCTCCTGCAGGCCAGCAATATCAATGTTAAGATGATTGAGTTCGACATCAATCACAGCCGTTTTTCTCACATCGTCAATATTGGTCAGATCAGTGGAAAATCCTGGATACATAATTCTCACGTTCCAGGTTGCAAGCCGTAGCATGAGGTTTCTATTTTTCTTTTCTTGTAGTACCTGGTGCATTAGTTTTACAGCCTGCGAGTCAGATTTTGTCCTAGCCCCAAGCACCCATTGAAGCAGACAGGCTGTGGCGGATCAGCACCCAAATGGCCGGGGGCTGACCAGTTTGGGGCGGGCGGTAGTTGATCAGTGACACCTGTAGGTGTCTCCCACCGTCAGAGGCAACCCTTGGCGCCCCATGTCTACGTCAGTTGACAATGGCTTATAACCGGTAACTGCTACTTTCTCGCTTTGATTCCGAGGCCGGTTAAGACCAAGGATGGAGTTATGCCTCTCCATAGCACAAAGCCTGGGCTAAATTACAGAGACCATGTGTTGCCCATGCAGCAGGATCCCTCTCTCGGCCTGCCTAGTTCACTCCAGAGGAAAGGTACACCAGTACACCTGAAACAAGTCAAACTGCAGAAGTTGCCGGATCAGCAAAGCAATGCTCTAATCTGTCCGCCTGTCGGAGCTTCGTTCCTAGACCAGCTGCCAACCAAGGCTTAGGGCCTGGTCTGCCCTGCTATGACATTTTGTCCTTAGGTTGCATTTCCTAGCACCAGGATAAGGCTTTTACCCTCCCAATTGCGCTCTTCCGCCCGAAGCCGTTGGCACAATGTGGGGTGTTGGGTTTGGTAAGCACCGCCCAACATTCGGCGCTAACAGAAAGGAGGCAGTACCGTCTACTGTCATACGGTACCTCAGTCGTATCTGACTTAGACCTGAAGTCTTCACTTTGAAGTTCAACATGCAGTAGATATAATATGAGTATAAATACAGCCAAAACCGAAGTAATGCAAGTTAGCAGATACCCTTGTCCACTAAGTATACAGATAAATAGCACAACTCTGAAACAAGTTAAAGAATTCAAATATCTAGGAAGTATGATCGCAGAATATGGCAGATTAGATAGAGAAATCGAAATCAGATGTCAAAAAGCAAGTGCACTTACATATCACCTACCATCCATACTGAAACATCCAAATATACCCATTTCCGCAAAACGACAGTTAATAAACAGCATATTCACACCAACGCTATGCTACCAGTCTCAATCGTGGACATTATCCAAATTACACGTTCGTAAAATCAACACATGTGAGATAAGAAATCTGAGGAGAGCTGCCAACTTAACAATCCGAGACCTAGTAAGAAATATTGTTATCAGACAGACAGTGGGATCAACACCTTGTACCACATTTATTTAAAGACAGAAGATCAAGTGGTTTGGTCATCTCGTTAGAATGCAACACCATAAACTAACATTACTGGCCCTACATCAAAGATCATCTGCGACGATACGATGGAAGATTGCAGGATGATGATGATGATGATGATGATGATGATGATGATGATGATGATGTTGGTGATGATGGATGATGGTGGTGGTGGTGGTGGTGGTGATGATGATGATGATGAACGAACGAACGGATGGACTTTATTTTCAAAGGGTAAAAAATTGGGCACGCAGGCCCGTCTTACATTCGGCCCTTCCAATCACTCATCTTTCGTTCGTCAGTGCATAGTACATTCACATAAGGAAAAAAAAAACATTGTCAAATAAATGTTGTAAGCATAAACAATGCATGTTATCATGTTATGAGACAAATTCCCCACCCACCCACCCATCCCCTATCCATCCGCGTGTCCCCCACACACACACCCACAGCCCAACCACACAATACCCCCAGGCACATACATTCCCCCATACATCCTCCAAATCCCCCACCCAAACATCCCACACACACACACACCCACATACACTATCTCCCCACCCACACACACACCCCACCCACCACACATCCCCCACTCACATCCCACACATGCATGCACATACCCACCCATCACCCACCTACACATCCCCCCACCTTCACACATCTTCCCACCTACACACACATCCTCCACCCATCCCATACCCTACCAACACTCACAGACCCACATTTCCTCCATCACCCACCCACACACCTCCAACCACTCTGCCAAACACACATCCCCCAACCACACATCCCCCACCCACAGACACATTTTCCGCCAACTCACACATTCCGCACCTACCCACACACAAAATTCGCACCCACCCACACATCCCCCACTTACACACATCTCCCACCCACACACACACACATCCCCACCCACCCCAACCTACACACACCCACCCTCCCACACATCACCCACCCTCCCACCCACACGTCAACCACCCCCCCCCCCCCCAGATCTCAAATCCTCCAATCACACATCCCTTAACTACACATCTCCCCACTCATACACTCACACACACACATCCTCCACCCATACACACATCCCCACCCACCAACACAATCCCCATCAAAAACACACACCTCCCACCCACACACACCCCAACCACCCAGCCAAACACATATGATGATGATGATGATGATGATGATGATGATGGTGATGATGATGATGATTATGATAAATGCTATGACTATTGCAGTCTGGTGGCGTGCCAGGTTTTTGTCCTCGAAAGGCTTCATCACCGCGGACTAAGGCCAATTATTGCTTCTTTAGTGTCTGCAGAGGATGCACAGTTTGGAGCTGAAGCGAGATCTGGGTCAGTGTGATGTGCGATATTGGTATATCCGTTATGATCAATTAACCAATCAGGTACCGTCTCCATAATGAAGGTTGGCTGCAGGGGATCTCCAACACTGCCTGTCTCTAGCCTTGATTGTACATTCTGTCAGACTGGTTCGTCCATCTCTTGATGTTATCTTCCCACTTGTATCGTTGTCTGCCTCTTGTTCTTTTGCCCTCAACCTTGCCCTCCAGTATGGGTTTTTATAAGAGTATTATATCTTTTAGCGTGGCTGAAATATTTCACTTGCCTCCTTTTTATATCTTTCATCAACTCTCTTCTCATTCACAGTTTTTCTAGAACTTCTGTATTTGACTGTTTTAGTTTCCATGAAATATGACACATTCGTCTGTATATGCACATCTCCAAGGCCTCTATTCGACTTTCCAGTTGCTTGTTCAATGTCCAGGCTTCCGCGCCATACAGTAGTGTTGAATGTACGTAGCATGTGACAATTCTCAGTTTCCGTTATATCCGTTTTATACACATATCCGTTATATAGAATTCCAATTGTCTATGGTGAGATAACCCCGTAATTGATTAAATTTACTCGATTGCTCCCCATTACGGATTTTCATTTTGTTATTCTTTAAAATTTCATGCTCAGTATATAAGCTTTGGGTACACAGTGAAGATTTGTAAATACGTAACCTGGCAGTTTTTGGGTACTTATTTGTCTGGAAGTTTGGGGCACACTGTGAAGCTCTGTATATGTGTCTGGAAGTGTTAGGCGCACACAACTCTCTATATGGGAGTCTCGGTGGCGAAGGTTGTGGGTTCGATTCCGGGCTACGTCCTTCGGTTCACGAATGGAATTTTTCGGAGACCCCTGTGCGTCGTCGCTAGAGCTACGGAGATCGTGCGGAAAGAGACCGAGCTATATGGGATAAACACCCGGTGCAATGAAGTCGACCCTGTCGACTTTTAAGCGACTTTAACTCTCTGTGTGTAGTCTGGAAGTTTGAGTAGTAGCGAAGTTTTGGGGGATGTGGGTAAGCACTTTATATGTGTAGTGTGAAAACGTGTTGTACACAGTGAAACTCTTTATATATGTGCAGTATGAAAGTTTTGTGTACATTGTGAAGTTCTTTATATGTGTAGTCTAGAAGTTTTGAGTACACTTTGAAGCTCTGTATATGTGTCTGGAAGATTTAGGGGCACGGAACAGCTCTTTATATGTGTCTGGACGTATTACGTGCATGGTGAAGCTCTTTATGTTATAGTCTGGAAGTTTTGTGTGTATGGTGAAACTCTTTATCTGTTTAGTCTGGAAATCTTGGGTGTATGGTGAAGCTCTTTATGTGTGTATTTGTGGGCTATACTGTGAAGCTATTTATATGCATAATCTGGGAGTGTTGGGTACACCATAAAGCTCTTTATATTCCCCAGAGTAAGAGAAGCTTTAGAATACTTCGACTAAAAAGAGTTACACGTTAAAGTTGTCTGTTAATGCCGCCCCTGCCACCACTTGGGAAAGGGGGGGGGGGGAAATAAATACCTCTCAAGTACGTAGTCTCTCTCGACGGATGTGGATTTGTGAACAATAAACGTTAAAGGCGAATCAATGTCTGACATGACAATAATGTGAAACCTTAGAGAGCCTCGCATATATTATATCACAGGTGGTGAGGCTATAAATTACTTTCTTTACTGCCCCGGCCCTCATTAACTCGAGATAAAGTCAGAATGTTGACCCAGCAGCATGCTTTGATTGATTGATTGCATGCATTCATTGACCACGTTCAACGAAATGCAATACTATCTAATAGTCGACGCGTCTCACCATTCAGATCAATTTAGAAGGTTCCTATTTAAGAGAACCAACTCGATGTTATTGGCACAAATCTCATTATATATGTATAAATGTGGCACATTATTTGCAAGACGTTGCCTTCAACCCAGTGATGTTCTAGACAATTTGATGTTCAGCAGGTTGCGATTGCTTTCTGAACAAGAAGCCAAAGTTAAAGTCAGGTTGACCGGTGTGTGGTATGAACATACTACCCCGCCATCAGCTCACGTGACTTTTAAGAGCCAGTCGCTCTTAACATTTCGGCCCAGCAAACTTTTATTATACTATTAATGTGAAGCCACTGAACATACAGTAAGGGTGTATAGCAGCGCAAGATTTAATCAGAAACACCAAGTTAAATGTTTGGCCATGTAACTAGATTACCATTTAACAGTATACCACAACAATACATGATGTACAGACCAACAATACAGATGTACATACTTTTTTTTTTATAAGAAGAGGCCGGCCACGTAAATGATGGACAGAGGGAATAACAGAGACTGGGAATCTAGATACACGCAGCCCATAAACGGGTACTCTCCCGCTGTTTATGCTTCACCTCGACACAGCCAGGTACAAGATGAAGTGAGATGAAGACTAAACATAACTGTGTGCAAATTACAGATACAATGTCAACACTTAATTTTCACATCAACCAATATGAACACATACCGACCTATAAAAAGATATTAATTACAATGAGGAAAAGTGTCCTAAAGTGATACACTTGTACTTTTGAATGGACGTGAAGCATGGGCAATGAGCAGACAAGCTGAAAAAAAAACATCTAATGGCAGCGGAAATGTGGTTTCTGAGGAAAATGCAAAGACTATTGTGAACAGACTGAAAACACCAACGAGCAAGTCCTGCAAGAAACAAATGAAACAATACACTGATTGGAGACATTAGACGTAGACAATAAACATATTTGGACACTTTATGAGAAGAAATACATTCGACAACTTGGTGACAACTGGCAAGATTCAGGGGAAAAGAACAAGGGGAAGGCAGAGAAATAAATATATGTATGGCTTGACTGCGTGGCATTGTAAAGATAACAACACGAAGCTGATCCACGACTCTGGCGATCTTGTGAGGAGGCGAAACATGACCCCCATGTCTATTGGCATGGCACATGCTAATTATGAATATGAACAAAAAGTACTAAATGCATTTGGAATATTTCGTTTACTTTCATTTGTTTCAATATTTAGTCATAGTAGTCGGATTTATTCATGTATTGCTCACTGCACAAACACACTCGGCTTCAATATGAAGACACAATCGTTCATACACAAGTAAAGTAATAAATACATAATAATAATAGTAACAATAACATTACAAACAATAATGAAGAACATATACGACATCAATTAAAAATAATAATACAATAATATAAAAATAATAATAACAACAACAACAACAACAGTAACAGTAACAACAACAACCACACCAACACCAACAACAACATATCATATAATAATAACACAAACAACAATAATGAAAAACATCCATCACATCAATCAATAATAATAATAATAATAACATCAACAATAATAATGAAGAACACACACACCAATCAAAATAGCAATAATAATATGAACAAAAATAAAATCAAATGACTTGATGAAGAACATATACAAAATAAAATTAATAATAATAATAATAATAATAATAATAATAATAAATTTTTTTGTTCGCATATCCTTTACAGGACATCGCTGTCAACACCATCATCTTTCAGCTGATTGTTGATTGCTTGGCAGGATTACGCTCAGTAGTTTCTGAGCGACTGGCTCACATACCCCGTAAGTTATCGACGCTGAGAGAACCGCTACCAATTCTCGCGCACGTCACGTTACTTAGGAGAATATACGGGATTACGGAGAAAGTCGTGTAACCTCTGGACCAGAAAGATAATAATAATAATAATAATAATAATAATAATAATAATAATAATAATAATAATAATAATAATAATAATAATACAATTTAACAAAACCTGTCAACGCAAATAATAAATAATCAATATTGATATCACAAATAGTGGTCAAGCCACAAGAACCGATCATCATTCAGAAGGTCAGCTGTGTCCTTATTGCAGCCATCATAGAACTGTCTCAGAACTTTCGCTGTTTCCGGAAGAACGACGCCATGTTTGTTTTTGGTCACGTGGCGTCGTGTTTGGTTGATTATTTCAAACATCTTGGATTCCGACAGGGACGCTAGAAGGAGAAACAATGCAGTAAACATTTAAAATATTAAATAACATATTTAAGTATGCTTGCATTTGAATTAATTTAAGTGTAGCTCTAGTAAAATGGGACAGATGCGTGTGGTTTTAGCAGGAATGGGACATGTGCGCGGATTTAAGTGTGGTTTTAGCAGAAATGGGACATGTGTGTGGATTTAAGTGTGTTGTCACCAGCTCTGTGGTGAAGGTGTTACGAATGCAATTCGTAATCCCGCATACTGCGTTCGGAACACGGCCGAGGGCGATTTGGCAGCCGATTGCCTTGCGTTGGTTTCTCATACAATGGTATGAGTGTCGGTGGTTCAGAAAGCAATGGCAAATTACTGAGCGCAAATGTGCCAATAAATCACGAATAGCCAAGCATTCTGAGGTTAACTTCGACGTTCTGTACTCGTGACCCGAACGACATAGCCCGGAGTCGAATACATGCCGATCGGATCGCGATCCGCCTTCATCACGGAGACTCCCGATTGATGACATTAAATGTTCACGTTGTAAAAATGTGAAGCTAAGTCCTTTGCGACCAACCCCAGCCGCAGGTGGGTATAATAGGCAATTTTACATTCACTAGTTTGCCATTGCTTTCTCGACGAAAACTTTTAAGCCCCACGGGCCTGTGTGAGGAACGATCCCACTAACCCACCGTCAAGGCACTGGAAGTTTCAGCACAAGCGCATTACGCCCTGCGATCACGCTTTAAAAAAAAAGTCCCTATGACACCAGGTTAAAGTTATTTGCATATCCTTTACACGAGTCGCAGTCAACACCAGCATTGTTTGCTCTTGTGATCTCTTGGCAAGTTTATGTTCAGTAGTTTGCTATTGCTTTCTGAACGACCGGCACCCAAAGCATTTCGTAAAAAACTAATGCAAGGCGGTCTGCTGCCAAATCGCCCGCAGCTGTGTTTCGAAAGCGAGCATGCGTGATTACGAAATTCATTCGTCACGGAGCAGGCATGACAACAGATAACAAAGTAAAGTGTAACTCACGCAGGTCTAAGAAGGTGAATACCTTCTTCAGTGTGGTCTCCATGTCGTCTTGGTATTCGTCCATTGTTGTTATTAAAAATGAACTCCTGGGAAATACGCGAAACCACTCCTGTAAGAAAACAGAGTAGCATCCAAGATGTATCCGGACCTGGGGACGAAATAGTTATTCAACTGGTAAGTGTGTGATGTTTTATAAGATGATGTATGAACAAACAATAGCAAATAAAACTGCAATAAATTATGAAGGCGACATATTGATTGATTGATTGATTTAGGAACCGACATCACAGCATTCGGGGCATTCCCATAAGCGCTCCGCCCCCATCCTCAGAAGCCAGCGAAGAGTTCCAACCCCAATAGTACCAATAGCAATCTGATTATATGTCCGTCTCGCCTTTCCTCTAAGCGTCGAGCATCAACCAGATCCCCTCGTCACTCCTCGCTGTCGCATTCTTGCCAGACCATGGTGATCCATTTGCTCCTCCGAGGTGTACACGTGCTCCCACAAGTCGTTCAGAAAGCAATGACAAATTACTGAGCGTAAATTTGCCAGGAAATCTCGAATAGCGACATAAAATCAACGAAACTTTTATACAATGTAGTATATCAGACACCTACATCATTTAAAGGATATTGGGCTGTGTCAGTCAGGGTTGTATTGGTAAAATCAATCGGCAGACATTTTAACATAAACGTCATTCAAATATGTGCCCCAACATGAGAAAGCAGTGAAGATAGTACAGATGAATTTTATTACATGGGGAATGCTTTAAAGAAACGTATAAATTTAGAAATAAATATCAAATTGAGTGACATCAATGCGAAAGTAGTAAATCAGGAAAAATTTCTCAGACAATTTAAGAGGATAATTAAACTTGAAACCAGACTTACAACTGGCAAACTTGATGTGAAAACAGCAAGAGGAAATAAAAGAGATAAATACCCGGATGTCTTGACAAAACGGCAAGATTAGGATAACAGCATAGTCGCGATCCGATCATCCACTCTTAACGGCATAAGGTGATGAAGATGCGAAGACAGAACATAAGCAAACATAATCGAGAACATAGAAGATAACCGAACATTTGAAAGATATGGTCAAACTGAGATTCGAGCCCATAACTCTCAGATAAAGGCCGTAATCGTGATGTTGATTCTTACCGGTAGGTTGTGGTAAAGGTGATCGTTAAAGTAGCATTGTCTCCTTGTGAGGTTTTTGATGCAGTCGTTCATCATATCGATGGCTTGTAGGCTGTGGTTGTGGAATTCTTCTGGCGTTTTTCCATAGTCCAGAAATATGTAATCTGAATACAGCCTGCAGACAGACAATTGCAGAGCAAATTAATTATCCTTCAAGGGTGATGTAAGTGTGATTGAACACATGAATAAATATGATTGATTGATTGATTGATTGATTTAGGAACCGACATCACAGCATTCGGGACATTCCCATAAGCGCTCCGTCTCCATCCTCAGCAGCCAGCGAAGAGTTCCAACACTAATAGTTCCAGTAGCAATCTTATTATATGTCCGTCTCGCCTTTCCTCCGAGCGCCGAGCGTCGGCCAGATCCCCTCGTCACACCTCGTTGTCTCATTCTTACCAGACCATGGTGCTCCATCTGCTCCTCCGAGGTGTACACGTGCTCCCACAAGGCCGCAACCACGTATAATTCAACCACGTGATGAATAAATATAACAAGTATTAGTCAGGTCTTTGTCAGATATGAATGAGCTACCGCATATCGCTAGACGGAACTCCGTGGCGAAGTGATCAAACCGTCTGACTCAGGCTCCGAAGGTTCTGGGTTCGATTTCGGGCCGCATACTTCGGTTCATGAGTGCATTATTTCTGAGACTACTGGGGGTCGTAACTGGAGCTACCGAGTTCGTGCTTTATGCGACGCTTTTCGCGCTGCGGAAAGAGAGTGAGCTATATGGGATAAAACCCGGTGCAATTAAATAGACCCTGTCAACTTTTAAGCGACCTTTTTTTTCACGTCTCACATTAAGTCTTTTGCCTTCTCGTACAGCTATAACTAGGAACATTTTCTAAATTGCTTTTTAATAATATATAACCTGCATAGTTGGATACCTCTTGAAAAAACAAATCCAACGATACCTCATTCAAGTCTGTACGTCAATTGTAAGCTGAGATATTAATTTTTGTATGTCAGTTTATATTTAACATAGGCATATTGGTAACCCACTCTGGAAAGTGTGACCACAAAACACGTAAGCTAAGGGCAGATAACTGCTCTTGGTTTTTTTTTGCTAAGGGGGATAACTCAGGTTTTTATTTTGAACGCAAAATTCAAATGAAAACCTCAAACTCCCTCTTCCTCCAGCCTCTTCCTCCATTCATAAATACTAGAATAGGTAGTGAATGCAAACGTGTATCATTATAATCTCGCCGCTTTGAGTAATCCATAAGAATATTAAATGATCTTCGCTGTATTATGACACGGAAAACCGCTATATTCCCGCCATTGAAATTTAAAATGACGCATCTTAGCATACGATCTTAATAATTTCTGTTTGGGATGACCCCGTCGACTAAAATATTTGAAAATTTCACAGTACGCGTAAGAATGGATGCCCAATTTAATTATTTATACTAAATCAAGCGGCAACGTCTATATAACGAGTACTATATATATATATATATCCTTAATACCGGGGAACAATAACAAGAAAACGTAAATCGCCGTTTGAAACATCGCCGGAAACGTTCGGTAACTGAAAATGTAGTACCTAGCTATAACGATGCCCTTCCTACGAGGGTGAGTCAATAAGTAAGTCATACAGTTCTGTGGGATGGCAGCTAAATGTGGTTGGTGTTTTCTACAGGTGTCATTAGGTGACATCAACATCGAACTTTATATTCCCGTTCGTCATGTGGCGCTAGGTGTCTCATGCGCATGCGCAGCGCATAAACAAAATGGCGACTGTACTTACGGAGTGTACAACCAAAGAGCAACGTGCTGGTGTGCGTTTTTTGTGGGAAAAAGGACTGCCTGCAAAGGTCATTCATAAGGAAATGCTTCCTGTTTATGCTGACAAATGTTTGTCCCGTAAAGCGGTGCATAGCTGGGTAGAAAAATTTTCTCAAGGACGCGAATGACGCCGAAGTTGAATGTGAAGTGAAAACGTGGTTTAGAAAACAGAGCACGCAGTTCTATGCAGCCGGTTTGGGAGGACTGATAAAACGATGGGATAAGTGCATCAATGTTGGTGGAAATTATGTTGAGAAATAAAGGGACAATGTATGTATAAAAATAAACTGGTTTCAAGTTGTTATCATATTTAGTTATTTTTCTACAGCCATTTGTGACTTACTTATTGACTTCCCCTCGTATATTCTGATATCTTTAATTCTTTTCTGCGTGTGTTTTAAGCTCTCTCTCTCTCTCTCTCTCTCTCTCTCTCTCTCTCTCTCTCTCTCTCTCTCTCTCTCTCTCTCTCTCTCTCTCTCTCTCTCTCTCTGTTTGCACTGTGTGTTCCAGACAATGAACTTTCTAATTACACTATTCTCCGATTTTCTCAATGTGCGACTATCCAGCGCTAGCATATTTTCTCCACCTCTTGCTTCACTGGCATTTGTTTAGTCCTCCTCAGTAGCTCTACACTAATGATTCTGTCATACCATTGTAGTCGCAGTATTCTGCGATGGCACAGAGTGAATATTTGTAGTTTATTAGTAACTCCTTTGGTCGTTCTGCATATTCTGATACATACATTAGTATCAAAATCAGATAGCGGTGGGAACGATTAGTAGTATGACTCTTCGCTGGCACTCTGGCTGTTGAACGAGGGGACGGAGCACGTATGGGAATGTCCTGAGTGCAGTGATGACGGTTCTTAACTCAACTCAACTCAACTCAACTCAACACTAGTACTAGTATCAACTTGCGTGCTTTAGACGCCAATACATGGACATGCAGAGCTCAAACTCAGGCTCCGGTGGATTCACAACCAACATACCAACAAACTAACCAACATACCAACAAACTAACCAACATCCCAACAAACTAACCAACATACCAACCAACTAACCAACGAATCAACACACCTGCCAAACAACCAGACAATCAACCAAACAACCAGCTTTCTTACCAACCAGCCGACCAACGAACCAAACAATCAGCCAATCAACCAACTAATCAGCCAACCAACCAACTAACCAACCAGCTTATTAACCAGCCAATAAATTAGCCAGTCAACTAGCGAATCAGTCAACCACTCAGCCAACTTACAACCAACCAACCAATCGACCAAGCATGAATAAACAACCCAAGATACTTCCTGTTACCTTTCGATGGGCTCCCTAAACTGAACGAGAATCTTTGGAGGCCGCTCCCTGTGGATATATTTCAGCAAATGTGGGGTCAGCACTTCCGGTTCCTCTTTCCCAAAGTTTTGCGGTATCATTGGCCAGGACCGAAAATCCCACAGGTCCATGGGAGTAGCATCCCCTGAAATAAGTGTTCTTTGAAATATAATAAACACTGAGGCCATAGTGAACATTAAATTTCCAATGAGGGTTATCTAACATGAGAGAGAGAGAGAGAGAGAGAGAGAGAGGAGAGAGAGAGAGAGAGAGAGAGAGAGAGAGAGAGAGAGAGAGAGAGAGAGAGAGAGAGAGACAGACAGACAGACAGACAGACAGACAGACAGACAGACAGACAGACAGACCAAACATGTTATAAGACAAGGTCACATTTCTAGAATGAATTCCGTTTTATATGGCTGCCTGAAACATAGCTGCTGACGATTTGGAAGCAGACTGCCTTTTGTGGACCCCATACAAAAGTATGAGTGCTGGTTGATCAGAAAGCAAGCGCAAACTACTTAACGTAATATTGCCAGGAAACCACAAACAGCCAAAAAAAATAAATGCTGGGGTTGACTGCCACGTCCTGTAAATGATATGCGACTAACTGACCTGAAACAAATAGCTAGAGTGAGCAACAGTTATTTAACCAACCAAAGACACATCTCTTATGTGTGCAGTTTGTTTTGAAATCCACCCGGGGTAGGCATTGTGATCTGGCTTAAACAACAGTCACAATGATACACTTCGGTAAACAGCAGATCATGAACTGCCATTGTCCGTTGTCAGGGTCTTAAACTTGGCTCGCTTTCCTAACAAGTGTGAGACAATACAACTACAACGTGATTTGACGTAAGACTCAACGACACATCGTTCGATGGATTTATTAACGTATCAAATACAGAACGATGATCACAAAATATATATAATGGATACTTTACAACTTACATCCACAATACAGTTCACAAGTCTGACTCGCATGATGTCCAGACACTCGCCTTTCAATACAGAAACCATACAACGCCTTTCTCTCAATCACACGTCCGTCCTGTACCGTGTCCCCAGAGCTGTCTGGACCTGGTTTGCAACTTGCCTCCTGCCTGACGTGGCGTCACGTGGCAGGCGTGCGTCTTGCGTTGGCGGCCTGACCGCTGGTCAGCCAGCGATCTCGCAGGCCGGTAACTCATTCGCCTGGCGGCGCAACGAAGTGGTTGCATCCCTTACTGGGAGCTAAGTCGCCTGGCGGTCGTAACGATGTCCCTGCATCGCTGTCCCCTGTCGGACTCTGACACGCTCCCCCGGTAAACTCCATGAAAGATGTCGTCTTTCATGTATAATGTCTGTACCTGTTGGGTTAATAGTATACCCTTGTCAGAGTCTACCTTTCCATTGTTATACACAACGTTATCAAAATTACACACATGGCATAGAAATATATAAGAACTGGGAGTTGGGTACAAAGACATGTGGTGCTTCATGTTCAACACATATCAGGCTTCACCCTCTCGATGGCTGGTTACCTCAATCGTATTATCACCCAGTCGGATCAGTAGCACCAGCTTCACGCATCTACGTCAACGCAATTTGGAAAAAAATAATAATATGGTTCTTGAAACAAAAACCATCTCGCGAGACTAAAATACGACTTTATATAAGTCGTATAAAACACTCAAACCCTGTCCCTACTTGGCCAGGAGTTATTGTGTTGGTATACAATGTTGGCAACCCTCTGCCATGCCCAGTAGATGCCTGCCTGTGGTGTCAACACTTTAACAACAACATGTTATATTACACACAACACATTAGCATATACATTTCAAATTATGGCCCTTTGTGTGAAAAATGTCATAACAATAAATGAAAGGGGAATAATTTTAACATTAGTGAAACACAATAATTTACAATAACTATATAATTTTCTTAGTGTCATTGCTTGACGTTTCTTCATATTAACGAGAAAAAGTCGGTAATATGAATACGTTAATCAAGATATGATTCTAAGATTACATTAGAGAAATAAATAAACACACAATTCGTGTATTCAATTTTATAGAATCCTAAACATTTTAGAATCGTCAAAACTTTTTAATCTTTTATATGTTGTCTGCTATTTTTGTTCTAAAGTTCTAACTAATCCGGAAGTACACACGAGCTCTAAAATCAGCTGATGGTAAAGCTTATAGAACACACCTGTTCCGGTTTGATGTAGTTTAAGGAAGGTACACTGTTCTCAAAGTTCGTGTTGAATGTTGTTACACAATCTTCTGGATTACGATCGAATGTTCATGTGTTAGATGTTTCAGTCGAACATTAAAGATTTCGGTTCACTGCAGAGGTGTAGAAAAGTCGTCACTGTTCAGTTTTTACTTTCACACTCGTCATTAAAATGTTCCTGGAAGATTCAACACGAAGTTATCACTGTCACGTTGGATAATTCGCTTCAGGTAAGTGCGAATGTGACACTGTTCTTGTACTTAATATATACAGTTAATAAAGTTCGCTTTCTACCACATACTGCACATTTATACACGACAATCATTACATGAACTAGTAAAATAAGAACACTATGTATAACGGGAGTAATCCCTATCACAATATTGTAGACATTACACAGCTTTTCGTGAATGAAAAAAAACATATTCACTGGTAAATGGCTGTGTCGGTCTGAGTGTATTTCTACATACTGCACTCAGACATTGGTGCTCACTGGGTCGGTCGGACAACGTGACAAAAGATCGGCAATTGAATTGGTTCTGCCTGGGATATGTCGAACCTCAAAGCTATAATCTTGAAGTTTCAGAGACCAGCGCGCTATCATATGGTTCGATGGCACACCTGAATTCATCCATCGTAAGGGGCTGCTGTCCGATTCTACGATGAAATGGCGTCCTAGAAGAAATCTAGACAATTTGATGATACCTACTACCAAAGCTAGGGCTTCCAATTGAGGGATGGACCATGCCCGCTCTCGGGCCTTCAATTTCCTGGATACAAAATAAATTGGGTGGAGAATGTTGTTATACTCCTGCAACAGGACTGCTCCAATCGCCACGGAGCTAGCATCTGTGCGTAATCTGAAAGGTAAACGGATATCGGGTAATTTAAGGATAAGATTATGTTTATTCTTATCGGAAAAACATGATAGCACTTTATGAAATGCGATTTTTAGGCATTGATCGTGTACAATTTTCTCAGGTTTATCTTTTGTTAGTAAATTAGTAAATACCTCGGTCAGTTCCGAAAAATCAGGAATAAATTGCCTATAGTAATTGATTAGGCCCAGCAAACTTCTGACTTGTTTTTTAGTAGTCGGAAGTGAGAGTTTTAGTATCTTGGACACAATTTTATCGTCTGTCGTGACAAAACCATTGGATATTTTATAGCCCAAGAATGATATTTCCTGGTAGGCTATGTCTACTTTTGCAGGCTTCACTGTCAGTCCGTGCTGTCTGATCCGTTCAAATGTTTGGTCTAATGTCTTAATGTGCTCCGTCATTGTCTTTGTGTGAATGCATATGTCGTCAATATAGCAGATTATGTTAGGAATGTCTCTTAGAAGTAGTCGTGTCATACGTACAAATGTGGCTGGGGCGTTAACAAGCCCAAATGGAAGTTTGCACCATTCGTACAGTCCCCAAGGTGTGGCGAAAGCTGTCAGATGTCTGCTCTGTTCGTCTACAGCAATCTGCCAATAACCTTTAACCATGTCTACAGTCGTAAAGAACCTAGCGTCTGTCAGTTCTGTCAGAAGATCGTCAGTGTTTGCCATAGGCTCAAGATCTAGAACAGTTATTTTATTCAGTTTTCGGTAGTCGATGCACAGTCTTATTGTATTGTCCTTTTTTCGTACTATGACCATGGGAGATGAGTAGTCTGATTGGGATCGTCTTATGATGTTATTTTTCTCTAAGTTGATGATTTCTTGATGTAACTGTTCTTTGTAATGTAATGGGATGGTGTATGGTCTGCATCTAATGGGTGTGTTTGATGTGAGTGTGATGTGATGTTGTATTAATTCTGTTTGTCCTGGGTTGTTGGAAAAGATGGTGTTGTACTGTTGTATAAGTTGTTTGCACCTGTCTGTGTCTGCTTGAGTTAAATTTGGGTTGATTTTGATCTCCTTCAAGCAGTCTGTCGTGTCTAATGCAGGTGTTGGAATTTCGTCACTAGCATCGTCGTCTTCGTGATCTATTATCACTGTACAAGCTGTTGTATCGTCTTGTTCGTCGTCTCTGTTGTGGTATGGTCTTAGCATATTTATGTGAAATATTTTGTGTTTGTTTTTTATAAGGATCTCGTAGTCTACAGGTGAAATCTGTCTTGTCACTTTAAAAGGTCCCTGCCAAGAATCAGTCAGAAGGTGTCTGTCACTAGGTAGCAGAAGAAGAATGTCCTGTCCAGGTGTCAATGTTATTGTCCTGTTACCTTTGTCAGTATACTGTCTATAAGTAGCACCAGATAGTTTTAGTGCATTCTTTGCAATAACACAAGATTTGATGATTCTTTCACGCAATGATGTCACATATGAGTATGATGATATGGGTTTAAGTACTGGTGTAGAGTCAGTTAACATTTGGTGGTAAATGGTCAATGGGCCACGTGGTTTGGCACCATAGATAAGTTCAAAAGGAGAGAAACCGGTACTAGCATGTGGTACCTCGCGATAAGCAAAAAGAATAGCTGGTAGATATACATCCCAGTTGTTGGGGTGTTCTTGCGTCACTTTTGCAAGCATGTGCTTAAGATCCCCGTTAAATTTTTCTATCACTCCGCTACTGTGAGGATGGTAGGGGGAATTGAAACACTGCTTAACTCCCAGCATTTTGGTGAAAGCTTGGGTGGATGCGGCAATAAACTGAGTGCCCCTATCAGATTGGATAGTATCTGGAAACCCCATCCTAGAAAAAATATGGAAGAACACTTCCATTATTTCATTGGCAGTTATGTTCTTTAACGGAATAGCTTCTGGCCAGCGACTACATTGATCAATGACCGTTAGAATAAATTTATTCCCTCTAGTTGTTGTATGACTGAGAGGGCCCACTATGTCAACCGATAGCTTTTCAAAAGGTCGACTGGCTAAGTCGGTAACTTGTAACTTTGCCTGTGGGTGTTTACCTTTTTTAACCAGTTTCTGGCAGGTGTCACAACTTCTGCAATATTCTTTAATGTCATTGCAAAATTTTGGCCAGTGAAATTGTGTCAATAATCTTGATCTGGTCTTAACGTATGCCATATGTCCTGCAAGAGGTATATCGTGTGCAAGATGTAAGGCTTGTTTGCGATAACTAGTTGGCAAAACAGTTTGCTCTGTGGTATTGTCACCTCTGGTGTAATACCTAGTGAGTATGTCATTTTTCATCGCAAAATGCCATTTTGCATTCTTGGTTACTTTGGCTTTCGGCCGATCAGGTCAAAGTATTTTGCCAATGAAGGATCAGCTTTTTGGGCTGTTACAAATGCTTCCTTCATGGTGTTAGTAGGTAGTGAAACTGGGCTGAGCAATTGTATCGCCTCAGTTTGATTTACTTCATCTTGCACTCTAGCAGTAGCTCTTGTTACTGCGTTCACACACTCAATGATATCAGATGATGATGATGGAACAATAGTTTCAATGATGTCATGAGAACTTAGTGCTACATTAGCTACATTAAAATCAATAGGTGGTGTGATATTTTCAATGATGACATTTGATGGTGATGTTATGGTATCATCATTACATGAAGATGTTATGTCATGAGGTTTATCATTTACCTCAGGTAAATTACCAATAATTATATCACAAACTGGACTGGTTAGTGCAGCGCACTTTACTTTCCCAGTGAGGAAAGGTGTATCAATATATGCCCATGCTAATGGGTATCTCTCAATATTGCCTGAGAATGTTCTACATGTTACGTGCCTGCCTGTGTAATCTGTAGGCAATATGAACGTTCTTTTCAGGCCAATGATTGTACTTCCTGTGTCGCGAAGGACTGTAGCATATTTGCCATTTACATATCCGTGATGGATGTTTATTCTGCCCTTTGAACCTATTACCGAATTCGCTTCTTCATTGGCAATAGGGATGGTATGACCGCATTTTAAAATACCATCTTCATAGAAAGTATTACAAACATAGCATTTGTTTGCGTTGAATATGTCAACAGCCTGTGATGAGTTCACAGGATGTTTCTCTGGCTCTTCTTCTTCAGACGCGGAACTGTCATCCAAGGCGGCACCTGCTTTTTTTTGTCATCTGCCTGCCCTCACAATCCCTCCGATGGTGTCCGAACGCCTTACAGAGAAAACATTTAGTCAACCCTTTGAAGGCTTCACGCTCCTGATTTCGTTGATTTACCCTGTGTTGTAAGTACGTCTTGTAACGAGGGTTTTTATCACACATCTCACTCTGATGATGAGAATGGTTACAATACCCGCACTGATAAAACTTCTCAGAGGTAGGCTTACGAAATTTCTGCCTACTATAGGGTTGTTTGTCATAATTAGCCGCTGCTACAAAGTTAATGTTAGTATCTTCAGTAGCAAAGCAATGTTTGTTGGCTGTGTAGTAAGCCGAACCCCGTCTTTCAATTTCATCCACACTAGAGCATTCATTCTCTAACAAAAATTTAGCAAAGGCTGAAGGAATAGATGACACAATTTTGTCTCTAATGATTAGATCTTCCAATTTCTGATAACTTTTTTCAATTTTGGCTGCTGACGTCCATTTGGTGAAAATATCTCGGACTAAGCAGAGGTAGTCAGAGAACGTTTGAGTCGGTTTTGGGCTCAATTTACTGAACTGTTCTCTGTAACCTGCCTCATCTAACATAAAATGTGCCATAATCTTAGATTTCAGATAATGGTAATCTTTTCTGAGGTCTTTGGGGATGGTTTCAATAACTTTAAGAGGTTCCCCTGACAAACTCCTCATGTACACAATATTCCATTCAGAAAGTGGAACTTGATAATGTTCCATTAAAGTTTCAAAATTTTGGGTAAAGGCTGCAATGCAGTCACCCGAGGTATAATTACGTACAATACCTTGATATTTCTTATACTGGTTTTCTTTCTCCAGTCTTTCAGATTTCTTAAACTCTTTGTTAATGGCAGTCTCAGTGTCAAGTTGTTTCATCTTCAACTGTAACTCCATTTCTTCTCTCTTACTCTGAGCTGCTATTTCTGCCTTCTTCAGCTCTGTTTCATTCTCGATCTGAGCTTGCTTTAAGGCTGTGTCGGCCTCTCCTTGTTTGGCAGCCATCTCTGCCTGCTTTAATGCTCTTTCAGCTGCTCTTTCTTCACGCTCAGCCGCTTTCTCCTGTACTAGTAGGTATTCAGCATATTTTTGCTCACTCCACTGTGTTAATTCATCACCATGTAACTGTAACTTTATGCCCATATCAATGAAATCAAATAATGAAGACATGATGGAAAAATGTCAATGAAATACCAGCCACACACAATATGTTATAAGTGGTTAGTAATCAACAAGTTACAATCTGTTTATATGGACGATATGTGCCTAAAAATGCATTTTTAAAGTATACGAAAAGAAAAAAGTATACTCAAGTGCCCTGGATGCGGTGAAGAACGGTTGAAAATCGGGCTAGGCACTGTAGGGTCGCTACTTCGAATCGGAAATGACCTCTACGGCAAGGTTTCGGATGATACGGAAAAACCTGCTTTTATTTTGGAAGAAGATAAATTAGCGTCTATTTGTTGGTGTGTGCCTGCTTGTCACTAAGTGTTGATTAGGTTTGTATGGCGTTGAGTGTAATTGTATGTCGTAAGTTTGTCTGTCAACAGTTTTATTACAATACACGTTACTTTCTTTCCAAACACTTTTTGCGTTCCACAAACTCAATGCACAAAGACAATCTACAAGTATCTTAACACTCTACAACATTGATGACACATCACTTACATCAAGATGACATTCAGTAAGGACATAGACATCAAGTTTACAAGATGGCGACAAGGTCAAAATGGCGACAAGATCACAATGTCGACAAGGTCAAAACGGTGACAAGTTTCACAAATCACAAATGTTTTACACGCTTACAGGATCAAACAGAATGTATGCATTGTACGTTTACAAATGGTCTTACACATGTTTAAATAATGTAGTAACAATCAAAATGAGCCTTCCATGATCACATTTAAGTTTAAATCTAATTAAATTAAACGTTCAACAAGGACAAGCTATTCACGTTCAAATATAACTAAATTAAAGCTGGACGAGCCCTCCACGTTCACACATGTCAGGGTCTTAAACTTGGCTCGCTTTCCTAACAAGTGTGAGACAATACAACTACAACGTGATTTGACGTAAGACTCAACGACACATCGTTCGATGGATTTATTAACGTATCAAATACAGAACGATGATCACAAAATATATATAATGGATACTTTACAACTTACATCCACAATACAGTTCACAAGTCTGACTCGCAAGATGTCCAGACACTCGCCTTTCAATACAGAAACCATACAACGCCTTTCTCTCAATCACACGTCCGTCCTGTACCGTGTCCCCAGAGCTGTCTGGACCTGGTTTGCAACTTGCCTCCTGCCTGACGTGGCGTCACGTGGCAGGCGTGCGTCTTGCGTTGGCGGCCTGACCGCTGGTCAGCCAGCGATCTCGCAGGCCGGTAACTCATTCGCCTGGCGGCGCAACGAAGTGGTTGCATCCCTTACTGGGAGCTAAGTCGCCTGGCGGTCGTAACGATGTCCCTGCATCGCTGTCCCCTGTCGGACTCTGACATCCGTCATCAGCCTTAAAATTAATCAGTTTGAAAACATAATAAAAACAACTTCAACGCTATAACTCATGAAAACAGTTTCAAATAACAACAGAGGCAACGTTCACGTGTGAAAGGCAAGGGGGTCGAGTAAGATGCAGCAGGTTCTATCCCTTATAACTCGCTCTTCAGTTCTCGGGAACAAAATCTGGACCTTGGTAGTGAGAGGCAAATAGCTTGATCACTTCGCCACGGACATCTCTGGCGTGTTTAGGACAATGTTGAGCACAATGTTGAGGAAACTGTTAAGGACAATGTTGAGGACAATGTTTAGGAATATATGAAGGATAATGTTGAGGACAATCTTGGGGACAATGCTGAGGGGCATGTTAAGGAATATATGGAGGATAATATTGAGGACAATGTTGAGGAATATATGGAGGACAATGTTGAGGACAATGTTAAGCACGATCTTGAGGACAATGTTGAGGGACATGTTGAAGACAATGTTGAGATGATATGATATATTACAATATGGAGGACAATGTTGGGGACAGCTCTAAGGCATGTCTTACTTTACTTAATAAATCATTATCATCAAGTCCCTTACCAGCTGGCGTAGACGTTTTTTTGTCTCTCCACAGATCTCGATCTTCTGTTCTAGATCAACTCTGCTGATGATATTCCTCCATGCCACCGTCTTAATCAATCCAGCATAATTTCTCTTAGTCTGCCCCCGTCTCTCTTCCCCTTGATCTTTCCAGTTGTTGCGATGTTCTCCAGTGTCTGTCTTCCTATTATATAATATTCTAGTTTGACTAACCTCTTTGCAGGCAGTCGTTATTAGTTACACTGGAGCCCAAGAAATTCGCAACATTCGTCTTAGAACCACATCTTAGAACTTGTTGGATCCAAGTTCTTCCTCATTTACAAAATGAATACTGGATAATTTCCAGAATGTTCCTGGAGTCGTCTGTAAAACAAAGGCGACAAACTGGAGAAATTGCAGCAGTGTCTCATTGTGCCGTGGCCCAAAATATGAGTCAAGTTAAGTCAAGAACCGAAATCACAGCACTCGGGGTTTTCCCATACGTGATTTATCTCCTGCTTCACCAACCAGTGAAGAGTTCCAATACTGACGGGGTCAGCTGCAGTCTGATTATTTGTCTGTCTGGCCTTCCCTCGAAGTAACTTAGAATATGTGAAGACTCAACACGTCTACAGCACTGTGGCATTTGATGTGACCTATTTATTTTAATTTCGTGCATCGATTTTGTTAATGAGAAGGCGACGTGGTCTAAATTATGTGAGCACTCGCTCTTAAAATTCCGGTGCGCAAATGATCAGGTAGGTGGCTCAATCCCTACACCGGCACTACGCTGGGCTTTAATATTGACTTCTCACTCAGAAAGCAATGGCCAACTACTGAATGTAAAATTTGTCAGGAAAGGCAACATGGAGTAGATCGCAACGCTTCCTTCGCCCCAATGCTGTGCTACCAGTGCTAAACATGGACAGTCTTGGAAACACACAGGCGCAAAATCACATCATATGATTTTAGATTTATAAGTTAGTCAGTCAGTCAGTCATTCAGTCAGTCAGTCAGTCAGTTAGTTAGTCGACAGATCATCCTCTTTAAAAACATCGAACCATTCTGTCCATAAGTGCTCGGATCCCCTCCTCAGCAAATCCCCCAGCGTGTAGCGGCTCACGACGCCAGTTCTGTGTTAGTTTATCAATCTTCTTTGGCTTCCTGCGTAGTGTTCTTGTTTGGCCACACCTCTTTTAAATTGCTGTTCTCACAGTCTGGCCATGGTTGCAGATTCACAGTCATCACTTGGTTCTCGCAAAAGTCTTACTTTCTTACATTCAGAATGTCAGCCTGGTCCATGGCGCGTCCGCCCTCCACAGTAGCCTTACCTGCGAGCTTGTCAGCCCGCTCATTTCCTTGTACTCCCGCATGCCCTGGCACGAAGATGAAACTAATCTTTGCCAGCCCAGGCCGCTCCAGAGACAGCAACCACTCTCTTCGGATCGACCCCATCTCTATCCTCTTGAGCATGCTCATTGAGTCGCTAAGAAAACATGCCCTTGTGAATGTCTGTGTCTCGAGCCATGTTATTGCTTTACTTACTGCCATGACTTCCATAGTCAGGCTACTTGTGGTCTCAGCAAAAGCACCAGAGTCCTTCTTCACAATTCTCCCTCCGGCCTGAGCCGTAAAGGCCCATGAGATTCTCACATGTCGGACGACCGACCCATCTGTGTAGATGACAGCGTCACCGTCTAACGAATTCTCGAAAATCAACGCTTGTACTTCCGCCTCCACAGCAGCCGGATTTTCTTGAGATGTATAAGAAAAGCAGCTGGAAAAACAAGAAGAGACAGAGCGACATATGAGAAACTAAGAACATGTGTAGAACACAAAAGAATGAAATGGTTCGGACATTTTGTTAGAATGGAACAAGACCAACCAGCGGCTAGAGCGTTTTACGTGAGAACACTGGGATACAAGGTGAGAGGACGACCCAGGAAGAATTGGCTAGATGGAGTAAAGGAGACTTGAAGAAATCAAATATGGCGTTAGTATGATCAACAAGGTTCGACCCCCGCTCGTTACTTGCGGGATACTGAGCCGGCCGCTCAGAAAGCAATGGCAAACTACTGAGCGTAATCTTGCCAAGAGATCAACATACAGCTGAAAGATGCTGGTGTTGACAGCTAAGTCCTGTAAAAGGATATGCTAAAAAAAAACAAAAAAAAAACGATCAACAAGACAAGCGAAACACAGAAAATTATATCTATCTATGCAAGTAGGTTACCAGCCAACAGTATACCACAACAAGCAATGATGTACAGACCAGATGGAAACAGAGGAAGAGGCCGACCACGTAAACGTTGGACGGAGGGAATAGCAGAGTCCATGGGAATATCGATACATGAAGCCCATAATCGGGCACTCTCACGATGTTTATACTTCACCTCGACACCGCAAGGTACAAGAGGAACATGATGAGATGAGATGACATGAGATGACATGAGATGCAGTATCATATTCGGATATAAACGTAGAAAGGTGAATGAAACAAATTTTGACATTCAGAGTTAAACAAATAAACGTCAGTATTATCTACATTATCATATTTTGCCCACATATTTAATGACATTCAGAGTTAAGCATATGAACGTTAGTATTAACTATATTACGATAATCTGCTCAAACGTTGTATGGTATTCAAAGTTGAACACAAACTGGTATTGACAGTCAGGCCACAAACAGGACAGTTGGCTACGTTACCTGTTATTATACGTGTTATGTTGGTCTGCTCTATCATGTTGGCGGTTTCCACAAACATGTCAAGGTACTCGTCCACCGTGAGTTTCTTCTCCCCCAGTCTCTTGTTATACACGCCTAAACAGTTCACAAAAATCTGCTGTTATGTGGATATAAATCAGCATATCACAAATGTATTGGCATATGCACAGCTACGCTTTATAGAAAGTGACATTGACACATGCACAGCTAAACTTTATAGAAGGTAATATTGACATCTGTACAGGAAAAATGGAATGAACCCAGTACCCCGCGGTCATCGCACATAAAGTTTAAGCGACTGTGCAGTGACCCACTTGGCCATGATGGCCTTTTAAGATAGGCATACCTAACCATTATAATAGAATGTATTGAATTACGCACATCTAAATATTATATAAGAATATGTTGAAAGTATGCACACTTAAACATGACATAATAACATATTGAGAGATGCACACATAAATAGTATATAATAATATGTTGAAAGATGCACACCTAAACATTTCAAACTGTTGATTAAAATGCACACCTAAACATCATATTAAAATATGTTGAGGTATACACATCTAAACACGGCTTAAAACCCTGACCACATACAAATAGATAATATGACCATTAAAAGAACGGAAACATACAAATACCTGTGTACAATCTTCAACTGCTCTAACATAATAAAGGAAGAAATAAAAGCTAGAATCAATTCTGGAAATAAGATATACTATGCACTACAACATCTGCTAAAATCAAATGCGCTATCTCGTAACACCAAGATCACAATATACAAAACACTGATCAGACCAGTTGTGCTGTATGGCTCTGAAACCTGGAGTACAACTAAAGGAGACGAAGCCTTATTACAAACCTTTGAGAACAAAGTCTTAAGACGCATCTTTGGGCCCATTAGGGATACACAAAGTGGAGAGTGGAAAAGAAGAAGTAACAAAGACATTTATGATCTGTTTAAGTCCCCACTAATCACTGGTATCATGAAAGTGAATAGACTGCAATGGCTGGGGCATATAGAAAGAATGGAAGATAATAGGGAAACAAAACTCGCTTACACTCAAGAAATAAATGACCGTAGACCTCGAGGTAGACCAAGAAGACGGTGGAGAGATAATACATATACAGACCTACAAGCACTTGGAATCAGCGACTGGCAAGAGAAGGTCAACCAGAGAGACGAATGGAGACAGCTTGTATCTGCAGCAAAAATCCTCAATGGCTCGGAACGCTGAAGAAGGAGAAGATGCACACCTAAAAATTATGCAAATATATGCTTAGATATGCCCACCTAGACATTATATTAAAATATGTTAAGATATGCACACCTAAACATCATATTAAAATATGTTGAGATGTGCTTACAAGAACAGTATACAAAAATATATTAATAAAATGCACATCTAAACATCATATTAAAATATGTTAAGATATGCACACTTAAACATTATGTTAAAATGTGTTTAGATTTGCACACCTGAACATTATAGAATACTCTCTAGAGGTATGCACACTTGAACATTATGTAATAATATATCGAGATACGAACATTATATAGGAATATATCGATGTATGCACACCTGAACAGTATATGTAAGCATATGTCCAGACACGCACACCTAAACATTATATTAGAATATAATTTAGAAATACAGATCTTATCGGTTATTGACATAGGCATCTAAACATTATTTTAAAATGTATTGAAATATACACGACTAAACAGAATATAAGAAAATATTGACATACGCACATCTAAAAATATATCATAATCTGTTGACATCGCACATCTAACAACTATATATTCGAATATGTTGAAATAGGCAGATCTAAAGAGTATATACGAATATGTTGATATACGCACACCTAAAAATGTATACGAACATGTTGACATATGCACATCTAAAGAGTATATCAGGATATGTTCACAGTCACACATCTAGAAAGAAAGTAAGCAGTGGGGGACTGGTAAGACGTCTGCTTGTCCGATGGCAAGTAGACCATGCGGGCCCCCTAATGTAGTGGATACTTTTAACATTGGATAATGTCAACCTTTTAGTACTGACAACAAATATTGTTAGATAAACACACAAAGTATTGTGTGGCGATCATAGAATGAGAAGACGGAAGTAGAGAATACAGAACGCACTAGGCAACATAACATTTGAAAGCTATAGTCATCGGCCGGTCGGTAACTATAGCATTCACATTTTATGTTGTCTAGTGGTCCTCTAATCTCTACTTCCTTCTTCTCCTTCTATGATCGCCAAACAATACTATGTGTCTTTATTTATGAACGGTCTTATTGGCCTCAAAGGGTTCCCCAATTGATTTTCTGTGTAATATTGTTAGACCCAGTCCGCCACTGGATATCGGAATAAACTGGCAAGGTTGACTGATTGTAAACTCTATGGAAGAGTTAATTTTAACTCTTTAAACCTGATACTTTGGCCTTCAGATTGATTAGACCAGTGGTTCTCAACCTTTTTTGGTCCGTGCCCCCTTTCACCATATTTTCAGAACGTCATTCCCCCCCCCCCCCCCCCTCTTTTCCCTTTTGTATTTCCTACCTAAAAATGTGGCCCCTGCCCCCCTTCACCATATTTTCAGAACGGCATTCCCCCTTTAGGATTACCTACCTAAAAACCCCGCCCGCCCCTACACAGTATAAGTAATAATGGAAGCTAAATTTAATAGCACATACTAAAACAAGTCTAGACATCCACATAAAACATGATTTGTGGGTCTACTTACTTTATAAATTGAATTTTAGAAGAGTGAGACGTACAGAACCGTACAGTATGAAGGGAAAAACAAGATCAAGTAATCGGTTCTTGTATTAACGCGATCTTGAAATAATCTTAATTTCCCCCCCCCCCCCCCCCCTCCTCCCATGGAAACCCTAAAATTCCCCCCTGGGGGGGGGGATTCCCCACCGATTGAGAACCACTGGACTAGACCATGAAACGGGCTTGCACCAGGAGGTAGAAGGGCGTTGAGACTTGACTCCATACCCAGTACTGAAGTACCATCAGGAGGTAGGAGGGTGTTGAGACTTGATTCCATACCCAATACTGAAGTACCATCAGGAGATAGGAGGGCGTTGAGACGACTCCATACCCAGTACTGAAGTACCATCAGGAGATAGGAGGGCATTGAGACTTGACAACATACCCAGTACTGAAGTACCATCAGGAGGTAGGAGGGCGTTGAGACTTGACTACATAGCCAGTACTGAAATACCATCAGGAGGTAGGAGGGCGTTGAGAATTGACTACATACCCAGTACTGAAATACCACTGGCACGGAGCCTGTATTGCAATGCACTACTTCTCCTCTTCAGGCTCAGAATCCAATTGACCGCCATATGTTGTTGCCATTTTTAAAAGTCAGCATGGCTGAATGGATAAGAACGCACGATCTTAAATTTCCTATGTGCTGATGGTGAGATAGCGGGTTCAATCCCACCACTGGTCAGTTGAACTAAAAGGCTGACTTGTGGTTCGTGACGTGGTGACGTTAATTACAAGTAACTCAAATATGGGAATGAATTCGCCTGATGGAGAAGGACACTGGTAATAAGAAAAGCTAATCCATACTAAAAGAAAATAATAAGTCCAGTGCACCCATACCCCCCCCCCCCCGCCCTCCCCTAGTAGTGGCAACTATTAGACGCAGTAGCACGTGTATGGACTACGCTTGAGTTCAAAGCGAGGTAATGCAACAACAACAACAACAATAACAGCAACAACAACAACAACAACAACAACAACAACAACAACAACAACAAATCCAATAAAGTGTACAAAAAGACGCGCTCTGGAACTTCACATGTGCGCAGAGGGACACAAGGATGTAACCATTAATCATTAAGCGCAGCACACTGCACGACATGTGCAAGGAAGCAGATCATCTAAAAATTCGCCAGGAGTTCTAAGATGTCTAAGACTTTCAAACATTACTATGTTAATGAATTAATCCCTTGCTGTAAACACACTGTCATTAGCATAAAGATGACTAAAGATAGTAAAAGACCACGTGACACGTCTACATGCGCATTGGGCACAGTGTCAGAGACATATTTGGATGGACCAATCGGCACTCGGCGGTTTTTCGGGTCAGTATTACCCGCCGGTTTACTTCCCAAGACATTTCTATCAAATTCTGTATTTATCAAATGAAGAACGTTTTGTGCAACAGGTCACTGTCATTGAATGTTTGAAAAAGAGTTCTTGCATGTTATATAGAAGTTAGAACCCGTTTTATCAGACGGCTGCGAGTCCTGGACAACTAGTAAACAGGCGAAACAATCCCTAGATGCCTTGGAGATGTGGTTTTTATAAAAGAATGCTGAAAATTAATTAACCAGCCGGGAAAAAAGCTGAGTCGCAAAGACAACTTATAGCAAACATCAGAAAGCGGCAGTTATCGTTTTTTGGCCACGTTATGAGAAGACAAAAACTGGAACATATTAAAAAGAGATAGATAAATACAGCGTGAGAAGATTCTTGATAGTCTTGTGTCATGACACGGAAGGGAATCAACACAAGAACTGATCCATGACGTCGGAGATAGTAATTTGTGGAGAGGCATGATCGCCCGCGCCAGCCAGCAAGGCACTGAATGATGATGATGATGATGATGATTTTAGACTGGATTTGATTCAGATTCCGCCCCGATGCGGATCGGACCCATGACCACCTCGCCGGCAGGCGAGGCTTTAGCCTCCACCCTACCGCTCCCCGATGCTACAGACTAATATTTGATACGTCAGCTGTCACACCTGGTTTATATCTTACACCTGGTTTATATCTTACACCTGGTATATATTTTAACAGATTCAGTGCCAAACTAAAAGTAGGTTTGGACCAAACCAAATGGATGGCGGAAAATTGGAAGTAGCGGGGTCACATGCTGTGACTTGAAAGTTGCATGTCGCATTATAAATCAAATTAAAGAGGTTGCATAAAAAAACTACTGTACATAATCCTAGATCAGATACGGGAAGTCGCTTAAGACAATTAATCACTTCACGGCATTTAATCAAAGTCCTCCTGTGCCACCAACAATATATGGAGGCAGCATGCGTGCCTCGGACCCAGCTTTTTGTGAATAGCTGCATCAGTCTCACAGCTAATATATTTATGCTGTCTGCTACAAGAACATTGTTTTATAACCTTTAAATCGTTTCCCCCTCAGAGCCTTCACCATATCACCTTTATCGTAAATTAGCTCTTCACCTAGAGGGACAGAAGCGGCTAATCGATCAACACTTTCATTGCCCGACAAACTTGTTTGCTATGAACAGAAAAACCATGATATTCTCCCTGCCTCCTGCCGGTCAAGTGATGATAGACATTGCAACTGGAAAATTGGTGTTTCTACTTATCGAAGCATTCAAGCGTGAGTCTGTTACATATACGCTTTGCCACTCGGAAAACTACCAACACAGCCTCGAACTTCCTTTCTCTTACCAGATGTTGTTGCAGAATATGGCAAACACTCCGTTTCTTGCTACTTACTAAATCATATACGGTAGTCTACAGAAATATCAATTCGTAAACCACTGAGGTCAGTAAGTTACAATTAGTTACATATCCTTTACAGGACGAAGCAGTCAACTCCAGCACTTTTTAGCTGTTCGTGATTCCTGGGCAAGTTTACGTCCAGTAGTTTGTCATTGCTTTTTGAACGACCAGAAATCATGCCATTGTATGTAAACCAACGCAAGGCGGTGTGCTTCCAAATCGTTGGCAGTTGTGATTCGAACGCGGTATGCGGGATTACGACATGCATTGGTAACACCCTTTCCATAGAGCCGGTTGGAGCCAGTGGGAAAGCTCATAAATACATTCACACGTATTGATTGGCATTCATAGAAGCCGAAGAAAGCAATATATATTCGAGGCCACGATGAACAACATAACCGCCAGCTATGGAATATGTGCAATATTCGTACCAACCATTGACATAACACTTAGAGGGCGGAAGACAGACCTGGCAATTGATGAAATAAAAGGTCTCTACTTGGTCATAACGAGCTCTGTGGTGAAGAGGTAAAGAATGCAAATCGTAGTCCCGCATACCGGGTTAGAAACACCGCTGCAGGCGATTTGGAAGCAGACCGTCTTACGTTGGTTTCCATACAAAAGTATGAGTGCCCTTCTATGAACGCAAATCTCGTTCCTAACGTCGCAGAACGTCTGCGAAATGTCACTCATCATCATCAAGTGCCCTGCCAGCTGGCGTAGGCGTTCATAGCTCTCCACAGATTTCGGTCTTTGGTTTTCTGGATCAACTCTGCTGCTGATATTCCTCAACGCCACCGTCTCAATCCATCCAGCATCATTTCTCTTGGTCTGCCTCTGCCTCTCTTCCCCTCGACCTTTCCAGTTGTCACGATTTTCTCCAATGCCTCTCTTCTCATTACATGACCAAAGAAAGCTGTTTGTCTATTTCTTATAGTTGCATATAATGTTCTAGTTTCATTACCCTGTTTCAGGCAATCGTTGTTAGTTACTTTGGCAGTTCAAGGAATACACAACTTTCGTCTCAGGAACCACATCTCTGTTGCTTCTAATGTCTTCTTAATTTGTTCATTTACATTCCAAGATTTACTGCCATACAGCAAAACAGGTTCTACATAGCATTTCAGCACTCTCTTTCATACATTCAGTGATACTCTTCATTTTCTGAAAAGCGGCTTTTGCTTGCCCTTTTCTCTGTTGTACATCTTCATCTTCATCTGATGTTATAAATGCCCCTAGGTATCTAAAATTATCCACTTGTTTAAGGATTTTCTATACAAGTAAATGGGAATATTCTTCAACAAGTGAATCGATATTTTCTTTGATATCACCATTGTTACTGTTTCCTTGATATTCAAGGAGAGACGTTTCCTTGCATTCTCTGTTACAACAGTGTCCAGCAATTGTTGTAGGTCTGTTGATTTATCCGCCACCAATACTGTGTAATATGTATTCTAGTATTAACTAGTATTCCTGGCGTCCCTTTGATCTCTCTCATTATTACTTCGCTATACAGGGAGAAAAGATCTAGTGACAAGACACGCCCCTATCGTACTCTTAGCTTTATCTGTTTGTAACTACCCTCTTTATTTCCCATTTTAATTGCTGATACTTGGTTCCAATAAACATTCTTTATTATTCTTAAATCTTTCCCATCAATGTTGATATCTTCCAATATTTTAATCAGTTCATCATGTTTTACTTTATCAAATGCCTTAGTATAATCTATGAAACACAAATATATGTCTTTCTGTTTCTCTATTAACCTTTCTATTAGTGTCCGTAATGTATATATTGCATTGTTTGTGCCCTTTCCCTCCACAAATCCATACCGTTCTTCACTAATTTCCATTTTTATTTTCTTTTTGGTTCTTCTCTTTACGATTCTGAGTAGAAGCTTAATGATATGGTTTATGAGGTTAATTGTACGAAAATCTTCACATTCAATTGCTCCTTGTCTTTTTGGTATAGTTATAAATATAAAATGTCACTACTCTATCATTAAGCTTTCAATGGTACACAGGGTGATTTCAATATCTCTTTTAACGAGCTGTTTATGGGCTTTAGAGAAAATTAAGACAAGAGAAAGCAATTAAACCTGTACGCAATACTTATGTAGGAATTATCTTGTAAATATTATTGATCTCACCGACTGTTTCATACTGTGCAACTTTCTTCGCACTCAATCCTTCATTTCAGCAGATAATTCGCATTACTATATTTTGATCTAACCATTCAAACGCTAACCCTCCCACTCACGTATCCATTGTTTTAATACATTTAGAGCATTATTTACAGATTATTATTTGTAGCGCAGGGTCTCCAACGAGCATGTTGCGTGAGGTATCACTATCCATGGAAAAGAGTGGTAAGGAAACATTCAATAAAATTGATCAGCTACTGATTAATACAAAATGTGGAGATGCATTGATAAATGTGAAAACAATGTTTGGGCGCTGAATGCAACAGTGATTACATCCCACAGTCTGGACAAATAAAAGTAAGATTGAAGAGAAGAGGTAAGTGGGTTTGCGAAGTTGAGACTAAATAAAAATATTATATAACAGATAAAGAAATTCAAGAACGATACAGAGAGATTGTGAATATCGGATACACCATTTTAACTAAAATACAAAGTACATATAAGCAAGGGAAATGCTAAGGGATTGCATTCATCAACAGGTTCAATGCTCTAGGCACCAGTACGCACTGAAAAGCGCGATGAAAGCAATTCAATCAAACTGACTAGATATTGATTAATAAAATATGTAGACATGCACTGATAAATGTGAAGATAATGTTTGGCGCTGACTGCAACAGTGATTACGCCCCTCGATCTAGATAAATAAAATTAAGATTGAAGAAATGGGGAAACATAAAACTGAACAAACACATTCTAAAAGCAGATAAAGAGATTCAAGAACGACTATAGAGTGAGGGTGAACATCAGATACACTGTTGTAACTAAAATACAAAGTATAAGTAAGCAATGCGAAATGCTGAGAAACTGCACCACCAAACAAACAAGGAGATATTATCTCAGGGAATACAAACAGTTAAAAAGAAACAGCTGGAGAAATCTTAAAGTTGATAGACAATATAAAACAATGTAATAATAATCAAGAATACTAAATAAATAAATACTAGATAAATATGTTCTATCTCACTCTCTCATGGAGCTGCTTCTTTGAAGAACGTCGCTCTCTTCATGGCACATTAAAAAGCCTCTCAATCTCTGGTTAGTTCCCCCGCCTCGTCCCCCCCCCCCCCCCCCCCCATGCAGAAGGTGTCTGCAATGTCCTGTGTTCATCTTCGTGCTGTCGACCACTGCCTCTTCTACCAGAAACCCTACCTTCCATCTCTGTTCTCTCTCAACCATGGTGACATTTAATATGACCCAAGTATTTCAGTTTCCGGTCTATGACGCTGTTTACGAGTCAGATTTTGTGGATATTCAGATCTGGCGAATGTCACAATTTTCCTTTTCTGTGTGTTGTCAACCCTTTAATGCTTGCCTCACATTCTACATATAGTCTTGTCGTTGCATTTATCAGAAAGTGACTAATACCAGTTTATATCAGTTGTTGGGGATCCACAGAGGTCATGTTGTTAAAGTTATCTGCATAGCTGTTATATGACGTCGTATTCAAGCCGGAAATGTATTAAATGTATTTCTTGGCAAGCTTACGTTTAGTCGTTTGCCATAGTGTTATGAACGACCGGTATTCATACTGTGTATGGAAACCAACGAAAGACGGTCTGCTGCCAAATCTCCTGCAGCTGTGTTTCGAACGCGGCGCACATAGACTGCACATAAAACTACTATTTATTGACTGGTGCTCATAGAAATACAGGAAGGAAGTAGAGATGAGAAGACACACTCGACAACTGAAAGCTATAGTTACCATTCCACGACTCAAACCTGCGACTCAAAACTGACGATAGCGCCTCTCTGCTTGAAGTTACTTCTACGCGAAGCATGTTTATTATGATAAAATTCTGTCTATATTCCGTAGCTGTGGGTTCGGGTGGAAGATAGACTTGGCTAATGATGACGTTTATGGTGTCGAGGTGGTCATGCGACGAAGTACAGTTGTTCCTGCAGCGTCAATTGGATGTTACATGTTCGAATTTCTGTATAGTAAGTACAGCTTTCAATGTTTATGTTGTCTAGAGTGTTCTTTTGTTCTTTCTTCTAATTGTATGAGCGCCAATCATTACTTATGGGGTTATTTATGTGCGAATCCCAGTATGTAATCTTCCACAAACACAATATCTCCGTAGTTTGTACCCGACCACATCTTTCAAATCTTTAAGAACAGCTTTTTCAAGATCTCCCCAAACAACGTATTCCCTTAGTGAATGTAAACACATAATCCACAGACAATATGTTGAACGATTAATTGCCTGGACTATTCCGCTGCATCTCGGCAGATGCATACTGCAGAGCTACATACATGTGAAGTGAATAAATTAATAATACTTTGCTGAAAAAAAATCAAACCACTAGTATTGTTTGAATGTGGGACATCTGTTATCCCCACGGTAATTTCAATAACAAAAGGGTTGTTTTTACTTATATCTTGGTGTTGGTTGACCACTGCCTATTCGTTCATTACCGTGCCTATCCCTGCCCCTTCGTTCAGTACCGTGCCATCAATCAATGTTATTTACAAACCACATATGGCCATTGTATTTTAATTTCTGAGGCGTGACTATTTATAAGCTGATTTATTACACTGTTCAGATATTGTAGAATGCCATTATTTTTCTTATCTTTATTGTTCATACATTTTAGAATGTCAGTACTTTTCTTATCTTCGGTGTTCAGATAATATAGACCGTCAGTATTTTTAAAATGTTTGGCTCACTGTTCTAAGAAGTTTAATACAATATTTAAGCTCAAAACTCAGATATTCTTCTTTAATAATTGGCGAATGGTCCATAGCTCACGTTTGTATGTTGTTCCAGGAAAGATGTATCTTCTCAAAATGTTTACTTCAATTATAGATACGTGAAGTAGCGGAAAGCGGTGCAAAGGTTCAGTGGAGAAAGATGACAATTAAGAAAATTTGCAGCCGAAGTCATGCAAACAGATAAGGATACTAAATAAATAAATAAGAGATAAATATGTTCTATCTCACTCTCTCATGGAGCAGGTTCTTTGAGTTATACCGTGACATCTACAACATTATTGATTGCCGCAGGATAGATGTATCCCTAAGAGTTTATTAACTGGCTTTCAGTTTTTAGCCTACATAAGCTATTGGAGTATCACGGCTTCAGTGATGTAAACCATACATCATCGACTCCACTGTGATCAGGAGAATTAAGATGGTTAGAGAACGTCTGTCAGATTTGTCAGTCTTGTATCTTTTAATTAGTTTGTTGACGTTGTGTCATAGGCTCGCACTAATATTTAAACCTCACACTTGGATAAAGAGCAGTAGAAACAAACTGAACTGGCACTAAAAGGGGTTACGCAATGACAGTCGTCATCATCATCATCATCATCATCATCATCATCATCATCATCATCATCATCATCATCATCATCATCATCATCATCATCGTGTCATGCCGATACGCAAGGACGGTCATGATTTGCCATAACCATTGTCGTGGATCAACTGTCTGTTCTTGTCTCGACCATGCCATGCGGCCAGGGAAGCCAGATATTTAATTCTCTGCCTTCACCTTGTTCTTTTTCCGTCAATCTTGCTAGTTGTCACCAAATTCTCTAGTTTATTTCTTCTCAAAACATGCCTACACCTTTTTGATTATCTACGTTTAATTTCTCTAATCAGTTTACGGTTTCCATTTGTTTCTTGTAGGATTTACTCACTGGTTTTTCTGCCTGTCAATGGTATTCTTTGCATTTTCCCCAGAAACCACACTTCCAATACCATTATTTGTTTTTCAGCTTGTCTGCTCGTTGTCCACGTTTTACATTCATACAAGAGTACATGTTCTATGTAGCAATTCAACACTCTTTCTCTCGTTGACAATAGCCACGACATAAAAGAAAACTAGATACGTAAAGGATCGTTACAACTGTCATATTTGATTTAGTTCAGTGGTTCTCAATCGGTGGGGAATTCCCCCCCCCCCTCCCGCCCCTCGAAGGGGAATTTTAGGATTTCCGGGGGACGGGGGGGGGGGGGGGAAATTAAGATTATTTCAAGATCACGTTAATACAAGAACCGATTACTTTATATTGTTTTGCCCTCCATTCTTTACGTTCTGTACTTCCACCCTTCTGAAATTCGTTTTATAACGTCAGTTGACCCGCAAACCACGTTTTATGTAGACGTCTAGACTTGTTCTAGTATCTGTTATTAAATTTAGCTTCCATTTTTACGTATACTGAGTAGGGGGGGTATAGGGAGGAAATACGAAAGGGGGAACGACGTTCTGAACATATGGTGAAGGAGTACATGGGCCAAAGAAAGGTTGAGAACCAGTGATTTAGTTTATACATTCTAACCCATATTGCTAACCATACTCACCATATCGAAGCCACGACCAAAACGCAGTTTCCTTCCCCAAGCTTCCCTTATTCTCAAACACAAACGGGTGTTTAGCTAACCGGTTATGGAGATCCGTAGAACCACATTTATCCATTCCGATAATATAAAAGTACGGTAGGCAGCGTAGAACTTTCGTCTTGCTGAGTGAGTATTCATAGAAGCACGGATTTTTCAAATGTGGCAGAAATGGTGGTAATACCTGAAAAACAACAGAATAATAAGAGTCAACGGAAAACAGGCAATACAAGACAGACAAGTATAAGGTTAGAATACGCACAACGCGACAACAGCCTTACAAAACAATACAACTGCATTCACTTGTTTGGCTTCTAGATATTTTCATATATTATTTTAAATGAAAAACGTAATGATATCCGATTTTTTTCTAAAGTACTAAGTGTTGCCTGTTACTAAGACTAGTTCTCTAATTATATGAAATAAATACAGTGCATATAATGGTATGTCCAATTGCACTTGACCATTGCCCATTAGCAAAGTAAAATACTCTTCTGAGACACACCTCTCGTGTTAGCAACACTACCAGACTGAGACAAACTGGCCAGGTCGTACTACACGTAGTGTAGAGGTTGGTTCGTCATTCCAAATTTTCAGCAACAATGAAATACGCTATACATTAGCTAGGAAATTATAGGAAATTATAATTATCGTCTTCAATCTCTCTCTCTCTCTCTCTCTCTCTCTCTCTCTCTCTCTCTCTCTCTCTCTCTCTCTCTCTCTCTCTCTCTCTCTCTCTCTCTCTCTCTCTCATTTTCCCACCTTGATGGCAATTCATTCAAGAGATCATTAGCTTGGCAGGCACACATGCCAGACACTGTAGCACTATCTCTTTCTTTAATTTCATTGTCTGTTTCAAGTAATGCTAGATCTAACTTGATTTCCTTTATAGATGTAAGTAATGCTAGATCTTACTTGATATCCATTATAGTCTTAAGATGTGATCAATAAACGAAACACACATGAGCGCGCGCGTACACACAAAACAAACAAACGAAAAATATAATCGATAAGCTTCACTAAAGTACGAACACAAGTGACAAAATGAACGCTGCAGCTAATCCCTTCACCAGCGCTCAAGCATGCCTACATGACAAAAATATCTACATTAAGAAAAAAATAAAACAAGACACACACACATATATATATATATATATATATACTATATATATATATATATATATATATATATATATATATATATATATATATATATATATATATATATATATATATATATATATATATATATATATATATGCTGATTACAACTGATTCCAAGTCCATAATACAGAAACTGAGAGAGGGTGAGAGACAGATAGGGAGAGAGAGGGAGAGAGAGGGAGAGAAGGAGAGATTGTGAGGGGGAGAGATAGAGCGAGAGAGAGAGAGAGAGAGAGAGAGAGAGAGAGAGAGAGAGAGAGAGAGAGAGAGAGAGAGAGAGAGAGAGAGTTGAAGACGAGAATTGTAATTTCCTCGAATCCTTGATAAAACTATCGACGTTTCCATTGTAGTTGGAAATTTGGAATAATGAACGTTTACACCCTTGCAGCATTTGCTGAGAGACATAGACATTCATGATTTTGCTAATAGTTAATTATTTTCTAGCTGTAACATTTTGCAATCAAAAACGCAATTTTCAATGTACCAACTTGGGAATTAGCGTCAGCACACTTTCCGGACGATATAAGGATGTGGGCTAATTTACAGGCCTGGGTTGTGGTACTAAAGATTAACAAAGCACGCCCTGGAATTTCCACATTAGCCAAGTTACACCCAACGTATGCTTGTGTTACTTCATGACAATGGAATTCTAGTGTACTATCAAAATAGACTGGCACAGGTTTGTAGAAAGAACAGTGCCTATTTGCTGAGTTTGGTATGAAAAAGGCATTAGGGGTTAAGTGTTGATGCCGTAAACACCAGGAGGAAGTAACTGTCTTACTTGGGAAGCTAAAAAATACTGTGTAAGAAATCTGTTTATGTTACCTAGGGAGGTAGGCGGATAATTGCTTTACGGAATCAAAAGGTCTGACATTCTTACGGTGTTATTTAACAATTAAACCTCCATAGACAGAGGATTCTGGTTTATATCAGCTGGAGACGATTCTGTTTTAGTGCAGTCAAACATATAGTGGGGAAACAGCAACGTGTGGTTACTGCAGACGGCATATATTTTGTATGATTCAGTGGAGATTGTACAGACTAGTTCTGTCTCGCTGTTAACACAGGTTAGTGAAGGCTTATGAAAACCAGTTTATTATCAGGAAACTACCATGAGGGAAGGATTAAAACACTTGCAATTAATAGTTCTTTATCTGTATGTAGAATGGGGACTAGAGACTGCTGTCTAACGAAATGACTAATTCTTGAAATATTCTGATGATTTCCCTTTGCTAATAAAATAAATAATTGATTATCTTTCGCTGACTACTGCTAGTCAAATATATAAGTAATCTATCTTAGTAAGACAGTGACTTTTCTGTCAGGTATAACAATAGTCTTCATTTAAGGGAGCTTTGATTGATCAAGATAATCTTGCTTTGCGATCTCCTAAATGTCTCTTTTGTGTGTGTGTGTGTGTGTGTGTGTGTGTGTGTGTGTGTGTGTGTGTGTGTGTGTGTGGGTGTGTGTGTGTGGGTGTGGGTGTGTGTGGGGGAATCTGTCATGATTTTATGCAACTCTGCCCCGAGGAAAGGAAAAAGTAACAGGACAGTCAGGGCAGTGTGACAATGTTACTCATGCATAATGTGGCATAATGGACCAATGGGTAATTGAAGTTACTACTGAGTATGAAGCTCAGTGCACGAAAGCGATGAGACATGCCTTGCCGACAAGAAGTGAGATTGCCTGTGTCATGTGGATATGTGTGGGTGATGGACACGTCCACTCATGAAAGGGACAACGCAATACAGAGAAAATATAGACATTTTGTGCGGTTAATGAGATCTTGAATGAGTACATGCAGCAGACACGGATCTGGCTGAATTGCTTCTATATAGTATTATTTACTCCTTTTCCCGAACCTCAATACTTTTAGGAGGATTAGTATATTTATGCTGTCCATTATGTGAACGCGGATGTAGGAGGTGTTCTTGGGCTTGCATATGATGTCCTAAGACTGGGAACATCTCTGGCCTGAGAGGTGCCATCCTCAGTGAAGAAAGATAACCTTCGCTTTTGTTTTGCCACTAGGAGCATAGGACCGTCCATCGGTATTTGCAACTCAAGACTACCCAGTACCACTTCGGAAGCCAGCTAAACGGCATGCCATCCCCATGTAACCTCAATATTCGGTTACAACCAGAGGCCAACAGCTAAAGAACAGTTCTACTATAGTGATGCAACATTACAAGCAAATAATTCCTATAGCTGTCATTCCACTAATGGTCAGAAACAATATTACCCAGCAAGATAAACTTCTAACCACAGATGTTAGATTAGCTAAAGACAGGAGGACATTACTCATTATTAGTCTCTACCCGAACTTTATAATAGTTTACATGTGATTGAGATTTTGAAATGGTGTCCATTGCGATGTGTTAATTTTGTACGAAGGAAGTTAATAAGTAAGTCACAAATGGCTGTAGAAAAAAAACAACAACTAAATATGATAACAACTTGAATCCAGTTTATTTTTATGCATACACTGCCCCTTTATTTCTCAACATAATTTCGACCATTATTGTTGCACTTATCCCATTGTTTTATCCGTTCTCCCAAGCCGGCTGCATAGAACTGCGTGCTCTGTTTTCTAAACCACGTTTTCACTTCACATTCTACTTCGACGTCATTCGCGAAATGTCTCCTGCCAAGCTGGGTTTTCAGTGGAACAAAAAGGTGGAAATCGCCAGGGGCTAAGTGGCGGGTGTAAGGTACATGTTCCAAAACTTCCCAGTTTAGTTGGTTAATTTTCTATTGCGTTAATCGAGTCGTATGTGGTCTGGTATTGTCATGAAGAAGCAACACTCCACTAGTCAGCAGTCCTGGAAATTTCAATCGATCATGCATTATGATGTATGCTGAACTATGTGAGCACCCTATTGTGGATGTTACAGAGTCTATCGTTACTCGCCTGTCAGCCTCCTAATCATCTCCTCCAACCGCTGCACGGATGCTTCTGTTGCAACTCAACAGGACGATCAGATTGGATTTCATTAACAATTTTAGAGCGTCCTTGAGAAAATTTTTCTACCCAGCTATGCACCGCTTTACGGGACAAACATTTGTCAGCATAAACATGAAGCATTTCCTTATTAATGTCCTTTGCAAGCAATCCTTTTGCCCACAAAAAGCGCACAACATCACGTTGCTCTATGGTTGTACACACCGTAAGTACAGTCGCCATTTTGTTTATGCGCTGCGACCCTGACGAACGGGAATATGCAGCTCGATGTTGCTGTCACCTAATGACACCTGTATAAAACACCAACTATATACATTTACCTGCCATGCTACAGAACTGTGTGACTTACTTATTGACTCGCCCTCGTATATTGGAATTTCCCAGGGTGTATCTCGCCTTTATTTCAATACAGGATTATACTATTATTAGATGGTGTTATTTGATTTAATCAGAATCACATATTTATTACAGCGTTCAACTATAATGTGTTAGTGTTTCTTCTTTTGACAACATAATCCAGACAGACAGCTGGGGGAGGGGATACAACTCGCTTGCAGTCTAATCAGAGTGATTTTTATGTTATCACAAAGCAGTGACTTCCTTGTGCTCTCTTGGCCTTCTACTGGGAAATCCGACTTAATACCTTAGTGAAAGCTTACCATGTGTGTCTGTTCCAGTACTTGGGAGTCTTATCAGCCATTTCTGGTTTTTCAGTAGTAGCAAGGAATTGCGGATAGGGGATACCTATCTCCGAGTTCTATTTTAAATACCACACCAGCTGTAATCAGTACTTTCCAGCTGTAATCAGTACTTTCCAGCTGTAATCAGTATTGTCCAGCTGTAATCAATACTTTCCAGCTGTAATCAGTACTTTATAGCTTTAATCATTACTTTACAACTGTAATCAGTATTTTCCAATTGTAATCAATACTTTCCAGCTGTAATCAGTATTTTATAGCTATAGTCAATACTTCCCTATTACTAGAGCAAGGACACCATGGTAGTCCAGATTTATAAAAAAAAATGCTGATATACTGCTTCAGCGTGTGTTTGGAACCTCTAAGTAATTAATTTTATGACGGAAATTATATTTTCCCTTCTTCCATTTTTGTAATAATTGAGGATTGTATTAGAGGCAGATGAGTTGAGTTGAGTTGAGTTGAGTTGTGTTGAGTCAAGAACCGACATCAACGAGCTCAGGAAATTCTCATATTTGCTCCCTCCTCATCTGCAACAGCTAGCGAAGAGCTCAAATCTTAATGGTTCTAGTAGCATTATTATTGTATGTCCGTCTGGCCTTTCCTCGGAGCCTTTGACTAATTCAGTGTAAAACAAAAAGTACGTTTGGACCAAACATAAATGTATTTCGGAGAATGGGAAGTAGGGGTGTGTCAGATATAATTTTGAAGTTGTTAATATGGCAGCAGACATGTTGTATTACATATCAATGTAAAGGGAATTGTATAGGGAAAACTACTGTATTGATATTTTAACTACAGTTTGATTTATAAACCCATGGCAGTTATGGAAAGTTCAAATAAGACGATATGTCAGCCAATGGCAGCTAAGCAGATAATGTTAACCGAATCCTCTAGTCACTCCCTGCTGACAAATTCTCTCCAGGTCGTGATGATCTATCTTCTTCTTCTTCTGAGCTGTACATATGATTCAAAAGATCCCCGACTACACCTGGCCTTATCACAAGGCTTTATGTAGCAGACATAACCAAGGCATTTGTCGCGAGATTGCCATGAGTTAAACAGATAAATATACCGACGTTTGCTGGGCGTGTATTTTCTAGGCCCACAACAGCCGTACTGGAAAAACAGCACAGGTTACATCAGGTCAGCCCATATACACATTTGGTGGTGAGTGAGGAGGAAGTGAGTGCGCTGAATCAGATATCACTTTGACAAGTCATAAACACATCAGACGGAAATGGCTGCTGGGATTGTCACCACTGAACAGAAGCTTGACAGTTGTCAACAGTCAGAGACAAACCGGAATTGGCAGCGAGAGACAGGAAAACAGTGCATCTGTCAATTCTTGGTTTCCGGCACATCGAGAAGTTGACGGGGTTATTTGCAACTCTTTGTTGGAAGTAGACATAAACTTGCTGGCTTGTTTTGAGAATCTTAACAATTACTGACAACTTTGACAGGACTAAAGCCAGGAAAATAGATTCTTGCAAATGGCTGATATGTCCAAATAACACCTGTGTGGGGGCGAAAAGGATAACGTCACGTGGACAACTTTGGTAGTTTGCCATATAAACTCGAGTTGGGATCAGCTAGGGTGGACTTGAATAATGCTCTAGACAGAGTGCATGGCACTGCAGCGCCTAGTGGAAATAATATCTACCGTGTGTTAATTAGTGACTTAATTTTACACGTGCCTATATGGCAGATGTAGATATGATTTATAGGACTGCAGTAGTGCCATTTAAGGTTCCCTACCAGATCCAAGGAAACTCTACAAGTTTTGGGAAAGAATTAAAAAACCCATTCTGAAGAACACCAGTTCAAGAGTCAATAAAGTTGCATACAGAAACGTAACTTACGCTAGAAGGAAGTTGATTCACCAAACATAGTGATGATTACAGATGCACCATACAGCATCAGACAGTAGTAACTAAATGAGAACAGTCTAATAGTTACCTAGTGTTATATAATCTCGTGTAATAGAACACAAGACATTATACTTGAGGCTAGATAGACACGAGTGAGGATCCAGTACAGTAACAATTAACATTAATGACTGTGTACACACTACAAAGGACTTGTGCAGTTTGTTTAGGAACACTTAGGAACGGACATTGTGTAGAGTGCAACCGGTCCCTGATTAACTCTTAATACCACCGGTGTCTATTTCGGATGTTCATGAAATTGGATTACCAGAGGTCTACAGAGGCAAAGCATTATCCGGCAAGATGGTTCCGGCAACGGGTGAGACGTACTTGTTCTGACGTAACGTGCTGTGGTCTATCTTTGCTGTGATCAGCTGACTGAGTTGATGTCTGAGAGACAGAGTCTACACACTTTATAGAACACGTCACACATTTTCTTCGCATACACGTCTCATACACGTTACACTTTTATTTTAATAAATTAATCTTTATTAATTTCTAGAAGCAAGAGTTGTTGAGTATGTTGCGTTGGGGAAGTATGAGAAGGGGGCATAGTACGACAGTGTGAGAGTGATAGGAAAAGGTGTCCATAGGCTGATGGAGTGTGTTGGACGGAAGCTGGTGGATTCTCCAGAATATTGAGGGGAAAAAAAAATAATATTATAATGTGGGTGTCGGATCTCCTCACTCCAGGGACGACACTTTAAAAGGAGGACACGACATTATTGGGGGCTCGTAAACGTGATATTTGGACAGTGGGATCTCTCGTAAACGTGATATTTGGACAGTGGGATCTCTCGTAAACGTGATCTTTGGACAGCGAGATCTCTCGTAAACGGGATCCTTGGACAGCGGGATCTATCGTAAACGGAATCTTTGGACAGCGGGATCTCCCGTAAACGGAATCCTTGGACAGCGAGATCTCCTGCAAGCAGGAACCTTTGACAGTGGGATCTTCTGACAACGGGGTCTTTTGACACGGGATCCTTAGTTATTAAAGGGAGATATCATTTTGGAGAATCCAGCTAGAGTGAATGTGGATAGGGGTTAGGACTAATATCTTACCTGTTCACACTTCACACGTCTGCATAGGTCTGTGGTCCTGATTCTACTCTTGTCACTGCGTGAATGTACTGTGTGTGGTAATATCTAGATTTATAGTACTTGTTCATATATCGGTATAGTAATTTGCAGTTATATTGTACTAGACCTGCTAGCTTACCTCTCTGTATAATGGCCACCCCTAAACTTAGCACAGCAGAATTAAAGGCAAAGGGGGAAGAAATGGGATTGGCTGGGTCTTCTCTAACGGATTACATACAGGAAGTGGAGAGAGAGTATCGTCAAGCAGAACGGGAAGAGCGAAAGGCCGAGCTGGAATTGAGAAGGATGGAATTGGAAGCTGAGCAAGCAGCTAGGAAATTGGAAGCTGAGCAAGCAGCTAGGAAATTTGAAGCTGAACAAGCAGCTAGGAAATTAGAAGCTGAACAAGGAAGCACAGAAGAGGGAGCACGAGTACCGGATGAGGGAACTCGAGCTTGAAGAGTCAATCTAATGGAGAAACTGAGGGAGCAGTTGGAGGTTCCTCCATCCCAGGATCAACACCAGTAGGTGGACATGGGTACCATGCTATGAAGTTTCCTTTAGCGGTCTACGAGGAGGACAAAGAGAAGATTGATCAATACCTTCAACGCTTCGAGGCTATGTCAGTTGCTATGGGTCTGGAGCGTAACAAATGGAATCTTAAGCTATCCCAGGGATTACGCGGGACGGGATACGAGGTTTATACTCGCCTGCCACCAGGACATGAGAACAATTATGATGAGTTAAAGACGGCTCTGCTGAAACGATTCGAGGTTACGTCACATACCTACCGGAAAAAATTTCGAGCAGCGAAACGAGAACCGGGAGAGTTGTTTGCCGCCTACAGTTTGCGTCTTAAATCTTATCTCCATAAGTGGATGGATTTGGCTGGGTTCGCACATGACTATGAGAGTCTGGAAGAGCTCATGGTGGTCGACCAGCTGAAGAAGCAAATGTCTAAACCTCTCAGGACGTTCCTGGGAGAACAAGGAGCGGAACGTATTGACCTCGTGACTAAATTAGCAGAACGGTTCGTCGAGGTACATGGGGAGGCAGGGGAAAACCTTTCCACCAACACCAAAAGTCAAGAGAAACATGACAAGAAGAAAGCCAAAAACTCAGGAACCAAAAAGTGGGAACCTTATGTGCAAAAATCAGAGGATAGTTCAGAGAAGAAGAAGGAGGGAAGCAAGAGCACTTCAAGCTCTACACCTAAACGACCGTGGTCGGAGAAGTGGTGTTCAATTTGTAAGTCACCCTCTCACAATACGAGGGACTGCAAATCGAAGGCTAAGAACCCTCACTTTGCAGCATGTCAAGTGACTTCCAAGGAGGTTGTCACGGAAAATGCCAAGGTCAACAAGGAAGCTCGCCACCAGGAGAGCTCATTCAAGTCCGACAATAGAAAATCTAGGACAGGGAAATGGTGCAACCAATGTCAGTCGAATACGCACAATGCTATTGACTGCAGGGAAAAGTCAGGAGACACTCAATTCGTCGTGTGCTCAGGGAAACCTAAGGTGGAGCCCACCGAACAGGTCGAGGCCGAGGAAGAGACTCCAGACCAGGAAAAACCACCTGTAGTGGAATTGGTAGAGGTTAACGGTCGTCAAGTGGAGTGTTTATACGACACAGGACTGGACGGGGAGGCCGTGATTTCTGCGGATCTAGGTACATCCAGAACAATTCACAGGTGAAACCTTGGATATACAGCCTGCACAGAAGAGTGCTGTAACCATGAAGTTGCCCATTGCTAATGTGGAGATTCGGTCAAGGTACGTCACCGGCACCATCAAGGCCGCTGTATTGACCGATCCCATTTTTCCAGTCATCCTAGGTTGCCGGTATGTCTTTCTGGGAATGCCCAGGGAGCCAATCCATATGGGAGCAATGCAGACTCGCTCTCAGACGAAAACGGAAGAGGCAGACGCAATTGTGACTAACCCAATGCCGGGGGAGCTACGAACTGCCCAGAGTGAGGATGATACTTTACGTCCTTGCTACAAAAAGCTGCAGAAAAGTGCTGATCCACCAGGACGGGGGCAGTACTACATGAAGAATAGGATACTCTACAGGAGAGCAGGAAGGGGAGACAACCTATACGGTCAGTTGGTCGTCCCGAAAGCTCATCGGTCCCAGATTCTTCATATGGGGCATACCATCTCCTTTAGTGGACACATGGGTATTGCCGCCACCATGCAGCGGATTTCCTGCCACTACTATTGGCCGGGAATGACAGATGATGTGCGTCGGTATGTGAAGTCATGCCCTGAGTGCCAGAGGGTGGCACCGAAACACTGGACAGCACCGGTGATGTTGGGTGAGATGCCCATCATGAACTCTCCTTTCGAGAGGGTAGCCATCGATATCGTGGGTCCACTTCCCAGGACTAGGAAGAGGAACATGTATATACTCACAATGGTGGATTGCTGTACAATGTGGGGTGAAGGCTATACCGTTGACCACGATTGACTCGAAAAGAGTGGCGGACGCACTGATGGAGGCCTTTACCAGATTAGGCTTTCCGGATCAAATTCTGACGGACAATGGATCTCAGTTTTGTGGAAAACTCATGGAGGAGGTATTTAGGGTGTTTCACTCTAACCACATACATACCAGCCCTTACCACCCTCAAGCCAATGGACAAGTAGAGCGTTTCAACGGCACGTTGATGACAATGCTCAGGAAACTAGCGCAGGAAAAACCTGATAGGTGGGATGAATATATCCCAGCAGCACTCTTTGCCTATCGGGAAGTTCCTCATGGCTCAACAGGACTACCACCCGCTACGTTGCTGTTTGGTCGTCCAATCAAAGGACCGTTGGAAGCCATGTTGAGGAGTTGGACTGAAGAGGGGACGTCAGAAGAAGTGATCTCATCCTATCAATACATGGAGGAACTGAAAGAAAAACTCCACAAGGGATGGACTCTGGCAAATCAAAACTTGAAAAAGGCCAGGAAAAGACATGCGGCTTACTACAACCGTAGGTCTAAAGAAAGATCTCTAGAGGTAGGAGATAAAGTCTTGTTGCTACTCCCAACGGGAAACAACAAACTGGAGATAGGTTGGCAAGGACCATTTCCCGTGGAAAGGGTGATATCCAGAACCAACTATCAGATCCGGATCCGGGGAAAGTCGAAGATTTTCCATATCAATCTCTTGCGGAAATACGAAGAGAGACCCGGAGACAAGGCAGCTCACCTCATGGCAATGGCAGTTGCAGTGGAGACAGAAGTGGGAACCAGCGAGGGCAGGGAATATCCCTTAGTACACCAGGAAACCTATAGGGATGTAGCAAGTGAACCCTGATCTGACCTCCCAGGAGAGGGAAAGGATAACCCAGGTTCTCAAGTCTCATAAGGAGATACTGACTGATAAACCAGGACGAACGAGGTTGGTGGAGTTCGAGATGACTTTGACCACACAGGAGCCTGTTCGCCAAAAGGTTTACCCAGTGCCATTCTCTAAAGAAAAGGCCCTGGAGGAGGAAATAAAAAAACTGCTGGAGGATGACGTGATTGCACCATCCACATCCCCATACAATGCGGGGGTAGTTTTGTTACGCAAACCAAGTGGAGAACACAGGTTGTGTATAGATTACCGACTGCTGAACAGTCATACACAGTTTCAGGTGGAACCTTTGCCGAATCCAACTCAGTTATTCGCTAGGCTCCATAAGGCTCGGTACTTTTCAAAGGTGGATCTGAGTCGGGGGTACTATCAGATACCAGTCAAACCGGAGATTCGACCACTGTTAGCTTTCAGTACACCCAGTGGACACTACGAATTCAAGGTCATGCCCTTTGGACTCAGCAATGCACCTAGTGTGTTTACACGCATGATGAGGACTTTACTAGATCCGTTACAGGATCCGTCCATCATCTCATTCATGGATGATATTCTGATTTCCAGTGACAGCTTGGATGACCACTTACAATCCTTGGAGAGAGTGTTTAATAGACTCAAGGAAGCAGGGCTTACTGCTCGTCCAACCAAGTGCATGATTGGTTACCAGACTCTGGAATTTCTAGGTCACACCATCACTCCAGGACACATTGTTCCAGAAGAGAAGAACCTGGAGAAAATCAGAAATGCACCAAGGCCAAAAACGAAGAAGGATGTGCGATCTTTTCTCTCGTTGTGTGGGTTCTACCACAAATTTATCCCACATTTCACTGACCTGGGAGCTCCGTTGACGGAAACCTTGAAAAAGGGATTACCGGATCAAATCATTTGGACACCAGAATGTGAGAATGCCTATAGTCAGTTAAAGGAGGCCTTGGTCAGCAAACCTGTATTACAGCTCCCTGACCTTTCCAAACCATTTGTGTTGAGAACGGATGCGAGTGGGATTGGAATTGGAGCCGCTTTGTTACAGGAAGGAAAAGACGATGCTTCGGTTTTGAAACCTGTGGCATACGCAAGTAAGAAACTTCTACAGGCGGAGAGGAATTATTCAACCGTCGAGAGAGAATGCTTGTCCCTCGTATGGGCAGTGCAAAAATTTCAGCCATATTTGTATGGAGTTAAGTTTCGGGTTCAGTCGGATCATCAGCCCCTGATGTTCCTGGCGACTTCTCAGAAGCTCAACGCACGTTTGATGCGGTGGTCGTTGTTACTTCAACCGTATAATTTCACAGTAGAAGTACATTCCTGGGAAGGAGAATGTTGGAGCGGATTTCTTGTCAAGACACCCAGCTCCTGAAGAAGAGGAATGAATCATCTGGATTTAACTCATTGTGGAGGAAGAGTGAGATGGACTACTCTCTTAAGAGGGGGCCTATGTCGCGAGATTGCCATGAGTTAAACAGATAAATATACCGACGTTTGCTGGGCGTGTATTTTCTAGGCCCACAACAGCCGTACTGGAAAAACAGCACAGGTTACATCAGGTCAGCCCATATACACATTTGGTGGTGAGTGAGGAGGAAGTGAGTGCGCTGAATCAGATATCACTTTGACAAGTCATAAACACATCAGACGGAAATGGCTGCTGGGATTGTCACCACTGAACAGAAGCTTGACAGTTGTCAACAGTCAGAGACAAACCGGAATTGGCAGCGAGAGACAGGAAAACAGTGCATCTGTCAATTCTTGGTTTCCGGCACATCGAGAAGTTGACGGGGTTATTTGCAACTCTTTGTTGGAAGTAGACATAAACTTGCTGGCTTGTTTTGAAAATCTTAACAATTACTGACAACTTTGACAGGACTAAAGCCAGGAAAATAGATTCTTGCAAATGGCTGATATGTCCAAATAACACCTGTGTGGGGGCGAAAAGGATAACGTCACGTGGACAACTTTGGTAGTTTGCCATATAAACTCGAGTTGAGATCAACTAGGGGGGACTTGAATAATGCTCTAGTCAGAGTGCAGGGCACTGCAGCTGCCTAGTGGAAATAATATCTACCGTGTGTTAATTAGTGACTTAATTTTACACGTGCCTATATGGCAGATGTAGATATGATTTATAGGACTGCAGTTAGTGCCATTTAAGGTTCCCTACCAGATCCAAGGAAACTCTACAAGTTTTGGGAAAGAATTAAAAAACCCATTCTGAAGAACACCAGTTCAACAATCAATAAAGTTGCATACAGAAACGTAACTTACGCTAGAAGGAAGTTGATTCACCAAACATAGTGATGATTACAGATGCACCATACAGCATCAGACAGTAGTAACTAAATGAGAACAGTCTAATAGTTACCTAGTGTTATATAATCTCGTGTAATAGAACACAAGACATTATACTTGAGGCTAGATAGACACGAGTGAGGATCCAGTACAGTAACAATTAACATTAATGACTGTGTACACACTACAAAGGACTTGTGCAGTTTGTTAGGAACATTAGGAACGGACATTGTGTAGAGTGCAACCGGTCCCTGATTAACTCTTAATACCACCGGTGTCTATTTCGGATGTTCATGAAATTGGATTACCAGAGGTCTACAGAGGCAAAGCATTATCCGGCAAGATGGTTCCGGCAACGGGTGAGACGTACTTGTTCTGACGTAACGTGCTGTGGTCTATCTTTGCTGTGATCAGCTGACTGAGTTGATGTCTGAGAGACAGAGTCTACACACTTTATAGAACACGTCACACATTTTCTTCGCATACACGTCTCATACACGTTACACTTTTATTTTAATAAATTAATCTTTATTAATTTCTAGAAGCAAGAGTTGTTGAGTATGTTGCGTTGGGGAAGTATGAGAAGGGGGCATAGTACGACAGTGTGAGAGTGATAGGAAAAGGTGTCCATAGGCTGATGGAGTGTGTTGGACGGAAGCTGGTGGATTCTCCAGAATATTGAGGGGGAAAAAAAATAATATTATAATGTGGGTGTCGGATCTCCTCACTCCAGGGACGACACTTTAAAGGAGGACACGACAGCATTGATAGGCGAACAAGACAGATGTTGCCAATTAAATTTATCACGTGGTTATATTATGCTATTTACGCTGTGCGCTAACATTGATCATCTGTATTTCTTTCCTAAAATCAGTAACGGGTTGACTCAGGTTTAATTGATGGACTACGAAACAGATGTATTGACAGATATGCAAATAATATTTCTTATCTGTCAGTCAACTGACATAGCAGTTTCGGATAGGGCGACATCCCGATTGTCAGACGTAATAATTATCCAACAATCTATTGTCCGATCTGGGGATGAAAATGGGAGACAGGCTTCAACAGGGGCATTTCTCACGATAGCTGTTGATAAGGCTTTTAAGTATCCTAAGTGACGACTTGATGAAGCGACCGGCTGTCTTTCGATTCTCATCTTTCCCAAATCATAACAAAAGTAATGATTGTGTGGAAAAATATTTATTTTCTAAGGTATGGTCATATCTCCTGTTTTATTAGTTTCTTTCTTTTGCTTGTTACGTATTTTCGTTTGTTAATTTCCTTTGCTTGCTATGTATATTCTTTCGTTACTTTCCTTTGCTTACTACGTATATTATTTTGTTTCCGCCTTTGGTTTGTGACGTATTATGTCTGATTGTTTTGTCTGGGTTTGACTTTGAGAGAAATGCAGCCGGCGTGTTAACTAAGTGTTTAGGGAACTGCGCTGATAATGTCATAGGCACAGTCGCCTAGGCTCGTCGCCTGCTAAGGTGAGGCGAATATTAGCCATCTATTCCTCCGTGCGTTCAGACCCACAGGATGTGTTGATCCTATCATATCATAGACCCGTAACAGGAAACTAATTTAGAACATTCGCCCCATCGCCACCACTCCATAGCAATGCGACATGTATGTGTGTGTGTGTGTGTGTGTGTGTGTGTGTGTGGGTGTGTGAGTGTGTGTGTGAGTGTGGGTGTAGGTGTGTGGGCGTGTGTGTGGGTGTGTGAGTGTGTGGTTGTGTGGGGGGTGTGGGTGTGGGTGTCGGTATGGGTGTGTGAATATGTGGTTGTGTGTTGATGGGCATGTGTGGGTGTGGGTTTGGTTGTGTGGTTATGAGTGTGTGAGGGTGTGTGTGGTCGAGCGTGTGTGTGTGGTTGTGTGTGTAGATGTGTGTGGGTGTGTGTGGGTGTGCGTGTATGGATGTGTGGGGGTGTGGGTGTGTGTAGGCATGGGTGTGGATGTGGGTGGGTGTGTGAATATGTGGTTGTGTGGGTGTGTGTGGATGAGTATGTGTGGGTGAGTTTTTGGTTGTGTGGGTATGCGTTTACGTAGGTGTGTGTGTAGGTGTGTGTGTGGGTGCAGGTGTGTGGGGATGTGTGAGTATATGGTTGTGTCGGGGGTGTAGGTGTGGGTGTGCATGTGTGTCGGCGAGTGAATATGTGGTTGTGTGGGTGTGTGTGGATGGTATGTGTGGGTGTGTTTTTGGTTGTGTGGGTATGCGTTTGCATAGGTGTGTGTGTAGGTGTGTGTGTAGGTGTGAGTGTGTGGGTGCAGGTGTGTGTGTGTGGAGTGTGGGTGTGTGTGTATTGGTGTGTGGGGGTGTGGGTGTGTGTGGGCGTGGGTGCCGATGTGTGTGGATGTGTGAGTATATGGTTGTGTCGGGGGTGTAGTTGTGGGTGTGCATGTGTGTCGGTGAGTGAATATGTGGTTGTGTGGGTGTGTGTGGATGGGTATGTGTGGGTGTGTTTTTGGTTGTGTGTATACACGTTTGCATAGGTGTGTGTGTGTAGGTGTGAGTGTGTGGGTGCAGGTGTGTGTGTGAGTGTGGGTGTGTGTGAGTATGGGTGTGTGTGTAGTGGTGTGTGGGGGTGTGGGTGTGTGTGTATTGGTGTGTGGGGGTGTGGGTGTGTGTGGGCGTGGGTGCCGATGAGTTTGGATATGTGAGTGTATGGTTGTGTCGGGGGAGTAGGTGTGGGTGTGGATGTGTGTCGGTGTGTGAATATGTGGTTGTGTGGGTGTGTGTGGATAGGTATGTGTGGGTGTGTCTTTGGTTGTGTGTGGGTATGCGTGTGTGAGTGTGTGTGTGGGCGGGCGTGTGAGCGCTTGTGTGTAAGGGGGTAGGTAGACCAGTAAAGTGAATATCACACATATAAGGCTAAATATATATGTATGTTGACAACCAAACACACATCACATGTACAATCAACATTACTCTATACACCTACAATGCAAAAAACATCCTCAACTCTGCCATATTTCTGGGCTTGTCGATCCATGCAAGTCCAGCCTGCAATGGAAATATAAGCGATTTCTGAATTAATTGTTAATAGATCAGATATTGTAACACGTCATGGGATCAATTTGGCCGAATTAATAAGAGCGCTCTTTCTTAAACATCCGGTATGCTGATGTCGAGGTTGAGTGCGCAGCCCTTAGACCGGCCACCTGGAATAAAATGTTGACTTCTCGTTCTTAACTTGGGAACGTAAACTATAAGTACCCTTGAAGTCGGAGTGGGTTCTCCTGATGGCCAGGGAGACGGGTACTAGAGAAAGCTAATTCACACGCAAAGATCAGTTTAGTTCACTACAAGTAGTAGCACTTGTATCGACTACACTTGAGTTTAAAGCGAACGAACGAAAACAAACACAATAACACACCACGAGACTCACGCGGTGCTCAGTCTTCAGTGGTAGTTATAGAAGAGAACTAACGCCACGAGACTCACGCGTGCTCAGTCTTCAGTGGTAGTTATAGAAGAGAACTAACGCGAACCGTAATCCCGCATACCTCGTTCGAAACACAGCTGCGGGCGATTTGGAAACAGACTGCTTTACGTTGATTTCTATACAAAGGTACGAGGGCCGGGACGTTCAGAAAGCAATGGCAAACTACTGCACGTAAGCTGGCCAAGAAATCACAAACAGCCAAACAATGCTGGCGTTTACTGCGACGTCCTGTAAAGGATATGCAACTAACTAAATGTAGGCGGGGTAGTCGTGGCTGAGAGGTTACGATACGCCTCGATTCCTGCATCATCATGACCATGTGCCATGTCGATAAGCCTTTGCGGTCATTTTCCGCCATCTTACAGGATCACCGTGGATCAGTTCTGTGTTCTTGTCCCGACCATGCCACGTGGCTAAGACATCCAGTTATGTGCTTCTCTGTCCGCTTTCTCTGCTTCTCTCCTTGTTCTTTTCCCCCTCAATCTTGAGAGTTGTTACCAAGTTCTGTAGTTTATTTCTTCTCATAACTTAACCCCCCCCCCTTTCCCTCACACGCACAATATCTCTACATATAATTTCTCTAATCAGTTTACGGCAGTGGTTCTCAACCTTTTTTTTGCCCATGGACCCCTTCACCATATGTTCAGAATGTCATTTCCCCCCTTTCGTATTTTCTCCCTATATATTCCCCCGGCTACAGAGTATACGTAAAAATGGAAGCTAGAATTTAATAACACATACTAGAACAAGTCTAGACGTCTACATAAAACGTGATTTGCGGGTCTACATACGTTATAAAACGAATTTCAGAAGGGCGATAGGTACAGAACCGTAAAGTATGGAGGGAAAAAACAATATCAAGTAATCGGTTTCTTGCATTAACGCGATCTTGAAATAATTTAATCTAAATTAAACCCCCCCCCCCCACCCACCGGAAACCCTAAAATTCTTCCCCCCCCCCCCCCCCCCCCCCCCCCCAGGGGAGAATTCCCCACCGGTTGAGAACCAGGTTTTCATTTCTTGTAAGACTTGCTCATTGGTATTTCTGTCTTTCATAAGTGTTCTTTACATTTTCACTGGAAACCACATTTCCACTGCCATTAGATGTTTTTCACCTTGTCTGCTCATCGTCCACATTTCACATCCATGCAAAAGTACAGGTTCTATGTAGTAGGTCAACACTCTTTTTCTCCATTGCGACTGACATCTGTTTATTGGTCAGTATGTTTTCCATGTGGCAAGAGGCCACCTTCGCCATAGCGATTCCTGCACAGGGGCGGGTATCTTTCCAAAATCAATCATAGGTGTCTGATGATATTACACGACCCTCTGTTCTCTAATGTAGCGAGAGCTCATACCTAGTATTCTCAGATAAGGGCGAAAAACAGGAAGTCCCGTATGCAAGTTCAATACCACATGTCAGATGGACATCGAAAGGAGTAATCCTTAAGCTCACTGAACTGGCATACTTGTGAAGAAATTGTAAACCTACCCACAGTTAGATAAGAGCCCATTACCTTGGATGAACTCAGTTTGAAGCAAACGCTACACAAACTAATTACTATACTATGAACCCCGTGACCAGCTAGCACATTAACTACTATACTATGAACCCCGTGGTCAGCTAGCACATTAACTACTATACTATGAACCCAGTGGTCAGCTAGTACATTAACTACTATACTATGAACCACGTGGTCAACTAGCACATTAACTACTATACCTATGAATCCCGTTGGTCAGCTAGCACATTAACTACTATACTATGAACCCCGTGGTCAGCTAGCACATTAACTACTATACCTATGAACCCCGTGGTCAGCTAGCACATTAACTACTATACTATGAACCCGAGGTCAGGGTCAGCTAGCACATTAACTACTATACTATGAACCCCGTGGTCAGCTAGCTACATTAACTACTATACTATGAACCCCGTGGTCAGCTAGTACATTAACTACTATACTATGAACCCCGTGGTCAGCTAGCACATTAACTACTATACTATGAACCCCGTGGTCAGCTAGCACATTAACTACTATACTATGAACCCCGTGGTCAGCTAGCACATTAACTACTATACTATGAACCCCGTGGTCAGCTAGCACATTAACTACTATACTATGAACCCCGAGGTCAGGGTCAGCTAGCACATTAACTACTATACTATGAACCCCGTGGTCAGCTAGTACATTAACTACTATACTATGAACCCCGTGGTCAGCTAGTACATTAACTACTATACTATGAACCCCGTGGTCAGCTAGCACATTAACTACTATACTATGAACCCCGTGGTCAGCTACCACATTAACTACTATACTATGAACCCCGTAGTCAGCTACCACATTAACTACTATACTATGAACCCCGTGGTCAGCTAGCACATTAACTACTATACTATGAACCCCGTGGTCAGCTAGCACATTAACTACTATACTGTGAACCCCGTGGTCAGCTAGCACATTAACTACTATACTATGAACCCCGTGGTCAGCTAGCACATTAACTACTATACTATGAACCCCGTGGTCAGCTAGCACATTAACTACTATACTATGAACCCCGTGGTCAGCTAGCACATTAACTACTATACTGTGAACCCCGTGGTCAGCTAGCACATTAACTACTATACTATGAACCCCGTGGTCAGCTAGCACATTAACTACTATACTATGAACCCCGTGGTCAGCTAGCACATTAACTACTATACTATGAACCCCGTGGTCAGCTAGCACATTAACTACTATACTATGAACCCCGTGGTCAGCTAGCACATTAACTACTATACCATGAACCCCGTGGTCAGCTAGCACATTAACTACTATACTATGAACCCCGTGGTCAGCTAGCACATTAACTACTATACTATGAACCCCGTGGTCAGCTAGCACATTAACTACTATACTATGAATCCTGTTGTCAGCTAGCACATTAACTACTATACTATGAACCCATTGGTCAGCTAGCACATTAACTACTATACGTGAACTCTTTTGTCAGCTAGCACATTAACTACTATACTATGAACCCCTTGGTCAGCTAGCACATTAACTACTATACCATGAACCCCGTGGTCAGCTAGCACATTAACTACTATACGTGAACCCCTTGGTCAGCTAGCACATTAACTACTATACTATGAACCTCGTAATCAGCTAGCACATTAACTACTATACCATGAACCCCGTGATCAGCTAGCACATTAACTACTATACCATGAACCCCGTGGTCAGCTAGCACATTAACTACTATACCATGAACCCCGTGGTCAGCTAGCACATTAACTACTATACGTGAACCCCTTGGTCAGTTAGCACATTAACTACTATACTATGAACCTCGTAATCAGCTAGCACATTAACTACTATACCATGAACCCCGTGATCAGCTAGCACATTAACTACTATACCATGAACCCCGTGGTCAGCTAGCACATTAACTACTATACCATGAACCCCGTGGTCAGCTAGCACATTAACTACTATACTATGAACCCCTTGGTCAGCTAGCACATTCACTACTATACTTGAAACCCTTTGACAGGCAACTGTCTATACCTCCCTTAGTCCGCCACTCCCTCACTTCCAAAGACATAAGATCTCTTCATGGTTCAGGAGGCGATCGGAACCCTAGTGCATGGGCCTTTAACAATTAAAAATGCTTACTTCCAGACGATTCACATCCAACTAACCAATCAACTAACCAACCAGCAGACCGACCGAGCGGCCGACCAATCAACCATTCAATCAACCAACCAATCATACAGCCAACCAATCAACCAATCAGCATATCAACCAAGTAACCAACCACAAGCTAACCACTGGAAAACAAATGAACCAGTTACGATAGGTCATCGGTCACGTGTAAGGAACACAGCAAAGGAACACTTACTCTGCTGGGACGAGTATGGCGACAGCCCCGACATTTCCACAATGCGCCCGACGCTGGATTTGACATACTCATTTCTGGTCCAGGAAACTTCTAGAACAATGAACACCGCAAACATGCCCAGTACACCAACGATCAAATTGCCTGTAGAGCTACAGACGAGGAGACAGAACAGAGCATGAGGATCACGTAATGTGGATGTCGTAATCTTGGCAGTTTATAACATAAAAGCATTGCAAATCAAGAAGATAGCCATCCAATGATTACTGGATCTGTGCACCAATTAAACACATCGGGCTTACGTAATGACAGTAAATAAAAGAAACCAACAATGAATACTGAAGATAAGCTATACAGGGAGGTAATTATTTAAAACCATGGAGGACATTGCGGTGACAAGCTTTCATCAGCAGACAAAATACGTCCGCCTACTCGTTACCCAATGACAGCAGCTTGTTCTTGGAAAAAAAGATTCAACAGATGCTCCTTGTCTTTACTTTTTGAAAATTTTACGCATGTCACTCACGAAGAATCCCTGACTTCACACTTCTCATCATGCTCTCTGAGTCTGTTACAATCAAGGCCCGTGTGCTGTTTGACCTCCAGTCAGCGGCACACAGCAGTGACTGCCACTACCTCCATTCTCAGACTAGATGTTGTGGTATCATATGCCATGCTCTCCTGCACTAAACACCTTCCATTAAAATTCACTATGACGTCTCAGATACTTCTTTATCTCTTAGCACACAAACATCCGTGTAGCTGATGACGTCATATCGATCTGAATTCTCGCGACTCAAATCACATGTTTAATATACACATGAATGTTTATTTGCAGTTAATACATAACCTTTACTCTGAAACTACCACTCATAAACTATCACTCATAAATTATCACTCATAAACTGTCACTCATAAACTATCACTCATAAACTATCACTCATAAACTATCACTCATAAACTATCACTCATAAACTATCACTCATACACTATCACTCATAAACTATCACTCATGAACTATCACTCATAAACTGTCACTCATAAACTGTCACTACACTCAGTTACTCACCGGGATAAGACAAACAATGATCTTGGCTTCATGATAAACGGTTGCTGTGTATACGTTACTCCGCCTGGTGTGGTACGCAATACATCCTTCTAATCTGGAAACTATTACCACACGCTGCCAGAACACCCTAGAAGCCAGACTCTGGCAAGATCTGCAGCTGTTTGATTCATGAAGATGGGGTATGCCGCTGTAAAATGAAAAAAAGTGTGTAACTTATACAAAAAGGATAATATCTACAATTAAAGTCGGATGTTTATGAACTCGCTTACTTATCCTTTCGGCCATGCTGATCTTCGCGTATCTTTCAACTGAAATTCAAAACCGCTCTTTTAAATTTAAATAATCCATCCATCTGTTTCACTGTTGACTGTTAGAGTTGACAGTTTCAGAAATCAATAGTGTTAACTTAAACGAATGGATTAGTTCAACTAAGCTCAAACCGACGGTCATGCCCCTACCCCCTTTTTTACAACTCGCTTTGAACTCAAGCGTAGTCCGTACTACTTCTGAGGTCAACCCAGCCTAAACATGTTCCATTGACATGACCTCCCAGGTCAACCCACTCTAAACATGTTCATTGACCTGACCTCCCAGGTCAACCCACTCTAAACATGTTCATTGACCCGACCTCCCAGCTCAACCCACTCTAAACATGTTCATTGACCCGACCTCCCAGGTCAACCCACTCTAAACATGTTCATTGACCTGACCTCCCAGGTCAACCCACTCTAAACATGTTCGTTGACCCGACCTCCAAGCTGAACCCACTCTAAACATGTTCATTGACCCGACCTCAGAGGTCATCCCACTCTAAACATGTTCATTGACCCGACCTCCCAGCTGAACCCACTCTAAACATGTTCATTGACCTCACCTCCCAGCTCAACCCACTCTAAACATGTACCTTAACTTGACCTCTCAGGTCAATCCACTCTAAAGATGTTCATCGACCTTACCTCCCAGGTCAATCCACTCTAAAGATGTTCATTGACCTTACCTCCCAGGTCAACCCACTCTAAACATGTTAATTGATCTGACCTCCCAGGTCAACCCACTCTAAACATGTTCATTGACCTGACCTCTCAGGTCAATTCACTCTAAAGATGTTCATGACTACCTCCCAGGTCAATTCACTCTAAAGATGTTCATGACTACCTCCCAGGTCAACCCACTCTAAACATGTTCCTTAACCTGACCTCTCCGGTCAATCCACTCTAAACATGTTCATTGACCCGACCTCTCAGGTCAAACCACTCTAAACATGTTCATTGACGCGACCTCCAAAGTAAACCCACTCTAAACATGTTCATTGACCCGACCTCTCAAGTAAACCCACTCTAAACATGTTCATTGACCCGACCTCCCAGGTCAATCCACTCTAAAGATGTTCATCGACCTGACCTCCCACGTCAACCCACTCTAAACAAGTTCTTACAGCTGCATGTCGCTTGCAGGACGTTGGTATGAAGCCCAAAGCCAGCTTGATGTTCTAGGCAATTCTACATTCACTAGTTTGATCTTGCTCGCTGAACGACAAGTCGACGTGGATCTTCAGCTGACCGGTATAAGCATTCAACCCTTTACCCCGGCATCTGCGCACCGGAAGTCTGAACGCAAGCACATCAAGTCCCACATCCGCGTAAACCTCTATATTAGCAGGGAGATAGAAGGCCACCGCCGTGACAACGACCAGATTACGCATCCAGTAGCGATCGACTAACGATAGAGGAGTAGCGATCAAGGAGTGGCGATCTCTTTACAAACAGAAGGCTGTAAACCCAATCCCTTCGTGACGTGTACACAAAAATAAACACTTTACTGTCGTGTTTAACTCGTTAAGTGATTTATCACCTTAAACGACTTCCTATATATGCTATCGGCTTATATGTCGCGGAAAAGTTTGTCATTACAAAATGGTCTCTCAATTAAACTATCAATACAGTTGTGTTTCTTAAGAAACCCCTTTTAATTTAATACATAAATCAACATGTTTACTACCATATTAACAACTGTTATGTCAGAACTGTGACATACCCCTGCTTCTTATTTTCCACAATGTCACGGAAAATACTGCAGTTTAATGATTCCTTGATAACTTACATATCAAAATACAAGGAAGGAGAAGGGTTAACAATCGTGTACTTCATTATGAGAGGAGGACGAATAAAAAGATCATTGACCGACACAGATATGAAAATAGGATACAGGTACGCGCAGAGGTCAGTGACTCCCGCTCATATCGGCCGACGGGGAAATGAACGGAGAATGCTTTGAAGTGCAAACGAGCGATGGACAGCGGACCAGCGTAACAGCGGAGAACGGAGCGCCAGGACGTATACGTGATCTCACTGAACTTTTGATGTACGTGTACGACAAATTTGATCGTAGATCAAACACTCAACGGAGAATGGGACACGCGATATAAAAAGCTGAACATGGAGATTCTGTTTAGTGTGTGCTACCAAACTGGAGGGAAAGATAGATTTTATGTGTCCTGTAATGAATAGAAATATCCTCCCTTGTAATGGGATAGAGTGCTTGGCTGCGGATAAATTTCGATTCGGGGACTTACATTAATTCTATAGAGGCATATATAAGGTATTAAAATATTAGTGTAATAGTAGCATAGGGATATAGGTGTTTGTTCTTAATGTGTGAAATTGCATTCGTTTATCTAGTCGTGTAAACTTTAGTGCACTCAGAAATCGTATGTCCGTATGTTTTTCGGAGGCTTTTCAGTATGGCTAGAAAAGGACTATCACATAAGAAAATTATATGAAGCAGACGCATATCACCAGATTACCTATCTTCTCCACAGGTTCAAATCTCCTATTGAAATCAGAGAAGAGATGAAGGTTACTACACTTGAGCAAATAAAGTACCTACTTAGAAACAACAAAAACATAGACAGGTTTTAATATGAAGAAGTGATAAGTCAAATACAGAACACTGTATGCTCAAACAAATATACAACTAAAACCCTTAACAGGAAAAGACGTTAACCTGTGGCAAGCAGGGATACTTAAAACTGCATGCAATTGCACTGTGCCGAAACATTAAACTTTGTTAACCATAGACATGGTGTAGAACAGTCATAGTAACTCTAGACAATGTTGGATAGTGGCGGTGTGTATTCAGAGGTGGATTATAATACATTCCAAAACGGGAAATATATGAACTTCAGTGACTCACCAAATCGGATTATTTTCTGGTGATAAGACATTGAACAGTTGTTTTCTTCAAGAATTGGATTAATTCCCGACTCAAGCAGGAGGAGATCATTCATGGTGAGATCACTCCATTTCTGTGTGTGCAGTCCTGTGTTTTGGCTGACAGAAAAGACGAGAAGAACTAATGCACATACGAGATCAACCGTCCTATCTTGCATTCACACTAGCAGACAATACCAACTACATATACTCAGTCCATACATACACCAGACATAGTTTTTCTTAATAAATCTTTTATTTATTGTTGAAAGGAACTGTTGTCTGAGTATGTGTTGAGAGAATAACAGAGAGAGTGAAAGAAATAGATATATGGAAGGGAAGACAGAAGGGAGGGGTGTAGACAAAAGTCAGTCAATAATCCCAACAGATAATAAGTTTGAAGATGTGCTTGTTGATTCCAACTCTCTCCCGGGAAAACAAGCGACATAATTGGTGGAGCGAGCGGGGTAGTACATACATAATACCCATATGACCTGAAGGCATAACATGGCATATGCATAAAGGGGTACTTGCATATTGGCACAGGCATAGCGGAGTACCTACATGTTGGGACATACTGATTGGAATAAATAGAAGTATATATTGATGACTTTTAATGGAAGGACGTCCATTGGATATATGGTGCCATTACATTTATGGTAGAAACATTTCATTAATGCTGGTGACTTTGCAGTGAGAAAGTTCCAGACAGAGTGAATGTGGATAGGTGGTAAGACACATTACATACCTAGTCACACGGTCACACGTCTACATAAGTCTTTATCCTATATCTCCTCTTGTGGATGAGAGAGTGGTTGTGATGTACTGTGTGGGGTTGGAGATTTATAATAATTAATAGACATAGATAAATGATATAGGTTCTAGGTAGATTATCTGTTTATAGTGAGTATTCTTTACTGCCTTGAGGTGTCTTTACTCAACGTGCTGACTTATCTGCTGTAACTATGGCAACTCCTAAAGTAACTACAGCCGAACTGAGGGCCAACGGGGAGGCAATTGGTTTAGCTGGTTCCGAGCTAACTGATTACATACAAGAACGAGAGAGAGAAATTCGTCAAGCGGAAAGAGAAGATCGGAAGACTGAGTTGGAATTGAAACGCATGGAAATGGAACAAATCAACAAGCGGTTAGATGCTGAAGCGGAACAGACCAAAAAGAGGTTGGATGCAGAAGAAGCCACAAAGATCAGAGAACATGAATACCGCATGAAAGAGCTAGAACTCAAGACACAAACTAAGGGAGAAATAGATGGAGTGGAAGGAAATTCTTCTTCACCTGGTGCAACCCATATGAGTGGACATGGTTACCATGCCATGAAGTTTCCCTTAGCTGTCTACGATCAGTCTAAGGAACGCTTTGACCAGTACGCATCTCGTTTCGAAGCAATGTCAGTCGCTATGGGGCTGGATCGGAGCAGATGGGCTCTTAAACTATCCCAGGGTTTAATCGGTTCGGGATTTGAAGTGTACACACGCTTACCACCAGGACAGGAAAATAATTACGAGGAATTAAAAGCAGCTTTGATGAAACATTTTGACATAACCGCACAAACGTATAGGAAGAAGTTTAGATCGTCTAGACGAGAGCCGGGAGAACTATTCGCCGCCTACAGTCTGAGGCTGAAATCCTATCTCCAGAAATGGATGGACTTGGCAGAATTCACGAGGGATTATGAGAGTCTCGAAGAGATGATGGTGGTAGACCAAATGCGAAAGCAAATGTCGAAACCTCTCAGAACCTTCTTGGGAGAACAAGGGGCGGAACGGATTGATGTGGTGAATAAGCTGGCGGAACGATTCGTGGAAGTACATGGTGAAGCTGAGGAACTAAGTATCACAAACCAAAGGTCAGGAGAAACCAGAGAAAAAGAAACCTAAAAACTGGGAAGGAGAAAAAGTGGAACCTTATATAAAGCACACAGAGGAGAGTTCAGAGAAGGTGAAGGTAGGAAACCAGAGCACCTCGAATTCTCCAGCGAAACGACAGTGGTCTGAGAAGTGGTGTTCATTCTGCAAGGCGGCCATCTCACAACACAAAGGACTGCAGATCGAAACCTAAAAGTTCTTACTTCGCAGCATGCAAAGTGATTCCTACATCGGTGATCACAGACAAGGCTGAGGTCGGCGAAGGAGAAAGGAACAAAAAGGACACACGGAAACCTAGGAAGGGAACATGGTGCACTCACTGCCAGTCGACAACACATAATACTGTGGACTGCAGATGCAAGGCAGAAGACGCCAATTGCATAACCAACCTCGAGGAATCAAAAGAGGAAGGCAAGGAAACGGTCAAGGAGATGAAAGACACTCAGGACCAAGAGAGACCACCTGTGGTTGAACTGATTGAAGTAAATGGCCAACAGGTTGCTTGTCTCTACGATACCGGTTTGGATGGGGAAGCGGTGGTGGACGCCAGCTTGGTAAGCCCAGACCAACTTACAGGGGAGACCATAGAGATACAGCCGGCAATGAGGAGTGCTGTTACCATGACGCTGCCAATCGCCAAGGTGGAGATTAAATCCAGGTACGTCACGGGCATTATTCCTGCTGCTGTATTATCTGACTCCTTATTTCCCATGATCATTGGCACGAAATATGTCTTTTTGGGGATGCCCAAACAGCAAGCCCACAAGGGAACAGTAGTCAGTGGATCTCAAGGGAAGGAAAAAGAGGCAGAGACACTATGCGACAACTCAGGGATAGGAGAATTGCATACTGCCCAGAGGAAGGATACTACGTTGCGTCCTTGCTACAGGAAGCTGCAAAGAAGTGCTGAGCCACCAGAACGGGGACAGTACTTTCTGAAGAATCAACTACTCTATCGGAGAGCTGGGAGGGGAGATAACCTGCACTGAGCAGTGGGTGGTTCCAGAGACCCACCGTCCTCACATTCTTCAGAGTGGACACATCATTGGCGAGAATCGACATATGGGTGTCAGAGAGACCTTGCAGCAAATTTCCGGCCATTATTGCTGGCCAGGAATGACCGGAGATGTACGCCGGTGGTTGAAGTCTTGTTCGGAGTGCCAGAACGCACCACCCAACAAGCGGACTAAGAGTAAAATAGCTCTTAAAGTGGAAGACAAAGTGGAAGTGTGGGGTCCAGCAGAGACCAATATACTCCAAGTAGGATGGAAAGGACCTTATCCTGTGGAAAAGGTGGTGTCCAAGAACATCTACAAAATCCGGATCGGGGAAGAGCAGAAAAATCTCCCTAGACATCTCATTAGGAAATATGAGGAGAGATCCGGGAGCAAAGCTTCGCACTTTATGGTGATGGCAGCCATTGGGACAAAAGTTACCAGTCCAGACGAAGACCAAAGATCGCCAGTACAACATAGGAGAGCCTATGGGACAGTACGTGATAGGTCAGATTTACCCAACGAAGGGAGGAGGGAAATCACACGTCAGGGAAAGGACAAGAGGGAAACTTTCCCCAGTAACCAAGTTCAAAAGGGGTGGGTAAAGTCGGATAAGACGCGGAATACCCAGGACTCTAACCGAAGATTGGCTGACCAGATACAATATCGCCCAAGATGGTCCTGGAAGCAGAATTCCAGGAGATTTGGGAAAGACGACTCGGTCCAACGAGGACGAGGGGGAACATCCCCAGAGGAAAAGCCGGGGGAAACCAAGAGGACATGGAAGCAGTGTTACAATCAGGATGGGACAATCCGTCTGTATTGTGAGCCGTCGCTGACGCAAGTCGAGAGAAAGTCGACTGAACGTACAGGAGCGATGAGCCAACACTAGTTTCAGTCATGAGTAGTATGGTAGGGTGCATATGAGGTCGCCTACTGGATGAGGTGTTGATCCATGTGAGGATCCAATCATATCATCAACACGTGATGTTAATAGCTACTTCGCAGAAGCTCAACGCACGGTGGATGTGATGGACGTTGTTGCTGCAACAGGACTTCACAGTGGAATACATCAATGGTAAGGAGAATGTAGGAGCGGATTTCTTATCTAGACATCCAACTTCAGAGGAAGAGGAATAAGTTGGAGAATCATAGGAATCAAAACTACAGGGATGAAGAGTCGACGCGGTCAACTCTCTTAAGAGGGGGCCTATGTCACGGAAAATACTGCAGTTTAATGATTCCTTGATAACTTACATATCAAAATACAAGGAAGGAGAAGGGTTAACAATCGTGTACTTCATTATGAGAGGAGGACGAATAAAAAGATCATTGACCGACACAGATATGAAAATAGGATACAGGTACGCGCAGAGGTCAGTGACTCCCGCTCATATCGGCCGACGGGGAAATGAACGGAGAATGCTTTGAAGTGCAAACGAGCGATGGACAGCGGACCAGCGTAACAGCGGAGAACGGAGCGCCAGGACGTATACGTGATCTCACTGAACTTTTGATGTTACGTGTACGACAAATTTGATCGTAGATCAAACACTCAACGGAGAATGGGACACGCGATATAAAAAGCTGAACATGGAGATTCTGTTTAGTGTGTGCTACCAAACTGGAGGGAAAGATAGATTTTATGTGTCCTGTAATGAATAGAAATATCCTCCCTTGTAATGGGATAGAGTGCTTGGCTGCGGATAAATTTCGATTCGGGGACTTACATTAATTCTATAGAGGCATATATAAGGTATTAAAATATTAGTGTAATAGTAGCATAGGGATATAGGTGTTTGTTCTTAATGTGTGAAATTGCATTCGTTTATCTAGTCGTGTAAACTTTAGTGCACTCAGAAATCGTATGTCCGTATGTTTTTCGGAGGCTTTTCAGTATGGCTAGAAAAGGACTATCACATAAGAAAATTATATGAAGCAGACGCATATCACCAGATTACCTATCTTCTCCACAGGTTCAAATCTCCTATTGAAATCAGAGAAGAGATGAAGGTTACTACACTTGAGCAAATAAAGTACCTACTTAGAAACAACAAGAACATAGACAGGTTTTAATATGAAGAAGTGATAAGTCAAATACAGAACACTGTATGCTCAAACAAATATACAACTAAAACCCTTAACAGGAAAAGACGTTAACCTGTGGCAAGCAGGGATACTTAAAACTGCATGCAATTGCACTGTGCCGAAACATTAAACTTTGTTAACCATAGACATGGTGTAGAACAGTCATAGTAACTCTAGACAATGTTGGATAGTGGCGGTGTGTATTCAGAGGTGGATTATAATACATTCCAAAACGGGAAATATATGAACTTCAGTGACTCACCAAATCGGATTATTTTCTGGTGATAAGACATTGAACAGTTGTTTTCTTCAAGAATTGGATTAATTCCCGACTCAAGCAGGAGGAGATCATTCATGGTGAGATCACTCCATTTCTGTGTGTGCAGTCCTGTGTTTTGGCTGACAGAAAAGACGAGAAGAACTAATGCACATACGAGATCAACCGTCCTATCTTGCATTCACACTAGCAGACAATACCAACTACATATACTCAGTCCATACATACACCAGACATAGTTTTTCTTAATAAATCTTTTATTTATTGTTGAAAGGAACTGTTGTCTGAGTATGTGTTGAGAGAATAACAGAGAGAGTGAAAGAAATAGATATATGGAAGGGAAGACAGAAGGGAGGGGTGTAGACAAAAGTCAGTCAATAATCCCAACAGATAATAAGTTTGAAGATGTGCTTGTTGATTCCAGTCTTCTCTCGGGATTTTAACACAGAACACACAACTTATTTTTGTACGGTTCAAACCTGCATTATGTTTGGCAGATTCTGGTAATGCAGAAATTTATTTACTTAGACGCAATTCTAGTTCTCAATAGCTAATAACAATTACCACATCATTCATTAATATTAGTGAGTCGTGTAATATTGATTTTTGCATATTTCCCATGCCTTTATAATGCATATCTTTTATATTCTTGTTATTATTCTCGGTTAGCCTTAAGTGATTTATGGATGACATACTGTGTGCAAGAGAGTGAACTAACGAACGAACGGACTTTATTTTCAAAGGGTAACAAATTGGGCACGCAGGCCCGTCTTACATTCAGCCCTTCCAATCACTCATCTTTCGTTCATCAATAGTGCATAGGAAAACCATTGTCAAATGAATTTTGTAAACATAAACAATGCATATTACCATGTTATAAGACACATCCACCACCCACCCACACATCCCCCATTCACCCATACATCACCCACCCAACCACCATATCCCCACACCTACACATTTCCCCACCCACACATACTCCCACCAACCACACATCCCATCCACCCACACTCCAAGCATACATACATTTCCCAACCCACACATCCCCCACCCACCCACTCATATTCTCCACCCGTCCCATTACCCACCAACAATCACCCACCCACATATCCTCCTCCACCCACACACATCCAACCACCCAGCCAAACGCACATCCCTCAACCACACATCCCCCACGCATACACACATCTCCTCGCCATCTCATATATCCCGCACCTACCTAAACACAAATTCCGCACCCACCCACATAATCTCCCATCTCCCCCAGCCTACTCACAGATCCCAAGCCCACCCATACAAACATCCCCCACCATCTTCTAACCTACACACACTCACCCACCCACATATCCTCTACCCACCCTCACATCCTCCACCCACTCATCCCGCAACCAAACATCCCTTAACCACACACCCCTTAACCACACAAAGAAGGTGATAAAAGCGCAGAATGTTAGACGGGCCTGCGTGCCCGATTCTTAACCCTTTGTAATTAAAGTTCGTTAGTTCGTGTTCCCGTCGGAAGGGACAAAGGGGGATGAGTCATACCTTGGTACCCACCTCACAGGTCAGCTTGTACGACTTGGGCATGCGTTTGTCTCAGGTGTGTCTTCTCTAAACTGACTTCACCCAAGGTAACGGGCGCTGTATACCTGTCAGGTTGTCATTCCATTTCATGCAATACATGCATCATTGTTTCATAACACTGGAGTCTATTTGTGATTTTCTAAGTCTGTGTCTGTTTCGTTGGCTATATCTTTTTGTTCATATTCTGTTTTCTAGTTAGGTATTTATGCTCATGTTATTCTGTTTTCTAGCTGAGTATTCTTGTTCATGTTATTCTGTTTTCTAGCTAAGTATTTTTGTTCATGTTATTATGTTTTCTAGCTAAGTATCTGTGTTCATGTCATTCTAGTTTCTAGCTAAGTATTTTTGTTCATGTTATTCTGTTTTCTAGCTAAGTATTTTTGTTCATGTTATTATGTTTTCTAGCTAAGTATTTTTGTTCATGTTACTATGTTTTCTAGCTAAGTATTTTTGTTCATGTTATTATGTTTTCTAGCTAAGTATTTTTGTTCATGTTATTATGTTTTCTAGCTAAGTATTTTTGTTCATGTTATTCTATTTTATAACTAAGTATTTTTGTTCATGTTATTATATTTTCTAGCTAAGTATTTTTGTTCATGTTATTATGTTTTCTAGCTAAGTATTTTTGTTCATGTTATTATGTTTTCTGGCTAGGCATGTTTGTTCCGAAGCAGGAGCCTGTTATGGCTTTGTGACGCTCTCATCATCATCATCATCATCATCATCATCATCATCATCATCATCATCATCATCATCATCATCATCATCATCATCATCATCATCATCATCATCATCATCATCATCATGTAGTTGATTCTTCACAGAACATCTCATCACCGAGTCTCGAACAGCCAGCCGGTCTCTTTCCATTACTTCCGTCTCGTGTAAACTCATGCCGAAGGTGTCTGCAATGTCCTGTGCCCATCTTCGTGTTTGTCGACAATGCCTCTTCTACCCGGAACTATGCCTTCCATTACTGCCTTTCCCAAGCGTTTAATAGATTCAGTACCAAATAAAACATCGCTATGGACCAAACAAAAATGGAAGCGGACAATGTGAAGTATGGGTGTGTCACAGTAGCGACTTACAAGTTGTTAATATGGTAGCAGACATGTTGTATCATGAATCACATTAATTTGTGTTGCATAGGTAAAACTACTGTATGTAAGCTCATGGTAGATACGAGAAGTGGCTTAATACGATTAATCATCCCATGTCACTTAATCAATTAATATGGTCAAAGTACAGTGTATATTTTTAATGACTGTGGGGTGTTTGAAAATATTGCCATTCTATGCCGTTTCAGACACAAACAATAGAGTGTACGATTTATTGCCTGGTATATTTCGATATCTCGTCAGGTACATACTACAGAAATTACACAACATAAGCAAAATAACTAGATAAATCCTTCAAGCTGAAATATACAAATGCTCGCACAGTAATGTCAATTGTCTACCACGGTAATTTTAAACGGACTATCATGTCTTTCTGTTTGCACAAAACGTGCTTATGTTGATTAATCTTTATGGCTTCTGCAAACTTTTACAAGTGACTACTTTGTGTATTAAACAATACGCGAAAGGCATTGTCTCTATTAATAACATGACTGGTTTCCAACCCGTGACGTGCAATCGACGACGCGGGAAGTTTGTGGTGTATCGGCCTCCTTGGGCTCCCATAGATGCAGCGAAATATGCCAGACAATCAATCTGCAATCTGTTGTTTGTGTCTTCGTTATTCAAAATCACAAGAAAACCAGCAACCACACATTATTGCGTAAGGCAATCCAGTTAGTTCAGCGACAGCCGGTCGCCATTTTTCTGAACATGCAATTCGGTCTCCCTGGCCAAGAAGTTAACGTCATTGTTCGTAATCCCGTATATCCATGGGGGGGGGGGGGGGGGAACTGCAGCTGCGAGAATCGGCATCGATTCGCTCCGCGCTGGTAACTTTGGGGGTATGTGAGCCGGCCATTCAGAAAGATATGGCAAACTACTGAACGTAAAACTTGCCTAGTACATCAACAGCAGCTGAAACATGATGGTGTTGACTTAAACGTACAGTAAGGGATATGCAACATTAACAAAAAAAAAGTTCACGCTACAAACAACCGCGGACAGATGTAAAAGCGATCTACAGGAAATTTACAGCTCACAGTATTGCTTCGCGCATTCAACTCATTAGCAAGTTGACGGAACCATGCACTACCAGTACAACAGGAGGAATTGCTTAAGCGAATCGCAGCCAGAAGCATAACATAAACACTGCAGATGCCTTAACAGCTAAACTGCGTATCCGGAGACCGGAATTTATATAATGAACACACAAACATCATCATCATCATCATCATCATCATGATCATCATCATCATCATCATCATCATCATCATCATCATCATCATCATCATCATCATCATCATCATCATCATCATCGTCATTCCTCCGAAGTCGGAGAGTGTCTGCCTGTACGGCGAGGAACCACCAGTCTGCACACCAATAAGCCAGACATGGGACAACGGATACTCACGCAAACCTCGGGTCCTGTATGACATCACACTGATGTTGGACAACAGGATGTCTTCATCCGACATACAGGACTTCGCGTTGGAGCTCAAGCCAACGAACACAAGCAAGCAAGCATCATCGTCATCGTCATCGTCATCACAGCCACCGCCACCGGCACCTCGTCACCGTCATCGTCACCGTCATCATCATCATCCATCACCCATCATCCATCATCCATCAGCATCAGCATCATCATCATCATCATCATCAATCATCATCATCATCATCATCATCATCATCATCATCATCATCAATCATCAATCATCGTCATCATCATCATCATCATCATCATCATCATCATCATCATCAATCATCATCAATCATCGTCATCATCATCATTATCATCATCATCATCATCATCATCAAGTGCCCTACCAGCTGGTGTAGACGGTCATGTTTCTCCACAGATCTCGGTCTTTGGTTTTCTGGATCAACTCTGCTGATGATATTTCTCCATGCCACCGTCTCAATCCATCCAGGGTCATTTCTCTTGGTCGACCCCTGCCTCTTTTCCCTATGATCTTTCCAGTCGTCACAATGTTCTCCAATGCCTCTCTTCTCATCACATGACCAAAGAAAGCTGTTTGTCTCTTTCTTAATGTTGTATATAATGTTCTAGTTTCATTAGCCTTTTTCAGGCACTCGTCCAAGGAAATAGGAAGATCCGTCTCAGGAACCACATCTCTACTGCTTCCAAGTTCTTCCAAATTTGTTCATTTACATTCCAAGATTCACCGTCATACTGCAAAACAAACAATTTACCGCACAATTTCTGTCCTGACATATTTGGCTCTACCTAGTCGGGTGCAAACAAAACAAGAAAAAGTTCAATATACAATGAAGATACGTAATGAATCTTTTCAACCGAAATAAACAAACACCTTGTCGATTGTCTATGTCACCGCCGTAGTTTTAAACAGACTGCCATGTTTTTATGTTAACATAATTGTGCCATTCACCCGGTAACCACAATTACTTGCAACACACTGTTTGTGTCTGCATTATTCTAATTGCTTACGAGAAAACACTGTACTGACTATGTAGGCAGTAGATAAAAGAGGGAAATCAAAGTATACAATCAGGACGAAACGAAACGACACAAAACATGTAGTAGAAACGTTATTATGAATGTTTAGAATGATTAAACTGAGATCATATCAACACGTCACTGCCTTCAATAGTTAACGCCATAATCCAGATTGTTTCACGGCAAAACTTGACTTTAATTTACCTCCTTTCAAATCATAAGCATCATCATGTGCCATGCCGGTAAGCATGGGCTGTCATATTTCGCGAACTCACACGATCACCAGAGTCGTGGATTAACTCCGTGTTCTTGCCTCGACCATGTTATGTGGCCAACGACTTATAGATATTTACTTCTCTGCTTTCCCATAGCTCTTTTCCCCTCAATCTTGCCAATTGCCGCCAAGTTCTCTAGGTCTAATTAGTTCACTGTTTCCATTTGCTTCTTGTAAGACTGGCTTATTGGTTTTCTGTCTGTTCTTGGTATTATTTGCAAATTCCTCAGAAACCACATCTCTACCGATATTATATGTGTTTTCAGCTTTTCTGCCCATTGTCCACATTACATAGTTATATAAAAGTACAGGTTCTATGTAGCACTTCAACACAATTTTTCATGTTGCAATTGACATCTTTTAATTAGTCAGTACGCTGTTCATCTTGCAAAGGGCTACCTTCGCCATGGTGATTCTTGTTCTAATCTCTTCAATGAACTGTTCAAATCAGGATGCAGATATACAAGGAGAAGTTGACGCAGCCCTTGGGCTTGTGAGTTGAGTTATCAGCCTAGTACAGTTTCATAAACAATTCATATAAGAGACAACATTCCAGTTATAGACACATTCAAGCAAACGAAAGAAGAACAAGTAGAAGCCCACTAAACAGAGATAGCCGTGGATGCCGTGGAGGTGATTAGAAAACCGAGTAGAGTAGAGCTAAGAACCGTTATCGCTGCACTCAGGACTTTTCTATATGCGCTCCGTCCGCTCGTTCAACAGCCAGCGAAGACTCACACTACTAAATGTTCCCATCGCTTTCTGATTGAAAGTCCTCCTGGTCTACACTCTCAGTTTTGAGATTGTTTCCAGAACCTCTGCCGATCCCTCCCAATCTCATTCTTTCCACATACAGGTTCTCAGTCTGTTCCCCCACCTTCTCCACCTGGTCCCAGAGGCGCACGACCCTTACTCTCCCTTGTCCATAGGTAATCTACCACCAAGAGGTGCCTTCCCTGCTAGCCTATCAGCCTGTTTATTCCCCCTCACTCCCGCATGCGCGGGGCAAAAACATCCATACAATTCTCACATCTGTGACCTCTGAAGCGAGGTGAGCCATTCTACACGAAACATACCTTGATCCACCTTACTAAGAAAATCGGAGTGTCTAGCTGGTCATGCGTCAAAGTACACTTGTTCCTGCAGCGGGGCGCTGTCGTCATTTGGAGGTGACAGGATGGAATCCCGGTCGGTAACTATAGATTTAAAATTTTATGTTGTCTAGTGCGTCCTCTAGTCTCTACTTCCTTCTTCTCCCTCTGTTAGCGCCAAACTATACTGTGTGTGTTTATTTATGTAACTGTCCACCTTACTAAGCATTCTTAGAAAGCTGAATGAACACATGTCTAAGAAACCGGACGAAAGAAACGCACGCACAGATACAAACAAACGTTGCGACAGATGTTATCAACAATAAATGAATAAATCTAAAGAATGAAGACACAAACAAAATTATTGCACAATTTATTGCCTGGCATATCTCGCTGTATCTCATCATTCTTTACAGGACATCGCTGTCAACATCAGCATCTTTCAGCTGTATGTTGATTTCTTGGCAAGATTACGCTCAGTAGTTTGCCATTGCTTTCTGAGTGGCCGGCTCAGTTATCCCGCAAGTCACCAGCGGGGGTCGAACCGCTCCCAGCTCTCGCCCTGCTACGAGACTCTGCGTGATAAACGGGATTACGGAGAAAGTGTTGTAACCCCTCGGCCAGAGAGACCGGCGTATCTCATCAGGTGCAGAGAAATTCACAGGAGAGACAAGAGGCCGCGAAAACGACAGCAGAAATGTTGACAGAAACAAGAGACCGTGAAAACGGCAGAAGAAAAGCTGTTGACAGAGACAAGAGGCCGTGAAAACGACAGCAAAAATGCTGTTGACAGAGACTGAGAGAAACAACCAATTCTCTTTACTTCTGACTGCCTGTGGAAAGCATCGCACAAAGCACGAATTCCGTAACACTAGCCATGCAACCCCGGGAGTCTCGGAGAACATTGCAGACGTGAAGCTAATGACGGCTCCCGGATACGAATCCGTAACTTTCGGAGCTCCAGTCATGTGGATATACCACTTGGCCACACTGACCCCCTCCCCCTCCCTGCTGTCCTGACAGTAAACTTCCGGTGTGCTGACGGCGGGGCACGGGGTTCTTTCCCTACATATTCCAAGTCCTTGTGACTTCAACTTTGACCTCTCGCTCAGAAACAATCGTAAACTACTTAACGCCTTGTAAATCAACCTGGAGTTTGGCCTGACCCAAAGTCATGCAATAATAAGAGATTTAACGGCTAAAGCAGGATATAACAATAATAAATACAAACAGCGATATATAGGGTGTATGTTTAATGACTGTGGTTTTTTTTTTTAAATATTGCCGTTCCAAGTTTTGTAGTCACCGTCTGTAGAGTTCATGCAACATAGAAGGTAAATACAAAACTTGGAACAGAAATATTTTCAAAAACTCAACAGTCATTAAAAATAAACCATGTATGTGGAATTCCCGCAAAAACATAGGGATATACTAAACACAGACGCGGCATATATACATACTTTACAACGAACTCCACAACGATAAACATAAATCACAGGTCGACAATAACAACAAAAGCAATGTAAAACATAAAATAAAATAACAATATGTTTATTACGACTCAACGAACGAGGTTTAGATTACACTAATCATCACCCGGAAGAACATAAACAGATTTAAAGAAAAACATAAAATCAGAAAATGTGCTAATATTAAAGTACAAAGGACAGGCAACATTTATTCGCTGGGCTGTTGAAAGGGAACTGGGCTGATAATGTCAAGAGCACGGTCAGGCGAGGGTTCGATGTCTGAGCTCGTCACTTGTTAAGTGAGGGGACCACTACCCTTAACTACCCTATCAAGACAACACCTAGCGAGAGGCCCCGGCTATACTCGTTACCTGTCGCTGTGAGCGACAACTACCACATCAGCCCAGGAGCGCCGTTTGATGACGCAAACATGAGCGATCTGTCCCGAAGCATTGTATCGCTATGGGTATGTGATGTGGTAGGGTCATCACATTTTTATAGGCCTGAATGCATGCAGAAATAGGTGGCCAATCTGTCCCTCCCTTAGCAGGCGACGAGGTCCACATATCGAACTTTTGTTCGATGGTGCTTTAGATATTATCAGCGCATTACCTGATCAAACAGCCTAGCGATATATTCCAGGTGATGCGGTGGCTTCTGCTGTCTCGTTCATATTTCGAATGGTGAGTGCTTCACACCAAGTTCTGGATCTCATACCCCAGTGTCCTCCTACTTCTGCGTACATTTATATACGGTTTGCGTGGCCTAGACAGATTCCATTCAAGGTAGTTGAGTTGAGTTAAATTGAGCTAACAACCGACATCACTGCCATCATGATATTCCCATACCCGCTCCGTCCCCTCGTTCAACAGCCAGCTAAGAGTCATACTACTAACCATCCCACAGGTGCTCTCGACCACCTCTCCTTGTCCATATGTAATATACCACTAAGGGGTGCATTTCCTGCCAGCCTATCAGCCTGTTCATTCCGCCGCATCCCCCATGGTCATCCAAGGTAACGAGTTCTATATCTCTGTAAGTGACCCCCCCCCCCCCCCCCCCTTCTTTACTAACAAAAATAACAAGGCAGCTTCCTTGAGGCCTGCTCTTTGCGATTCCCAACTATCGATGCAGTTTTAATGTCGAGAATTTGCACACGGGACCTCCAGTGTTTCGGCCTTATGTGAGAAGACCTGGTATCCTACCTCAGCACATTGAGAATATGAGGGACGCGCGCTATATCATTAGAATCATTGGTCCTTGTAAACCACGGGTGGGATGGGAATTAGAACTAGGTCACTTCTGTGACTTGGGCAGACGTCATTACCTCTCACTGAGAACGCCACACACACGATAACGGTAACCCGGGTCTTTAACAAATAGACCGTTACTTTCAAGCTTGTGTCTGATCACAATCTCCTTCTATAAAAATTACGCAAACGTGAATCGTCACCACACTCTACACGAGGGCCACACTTGAATGAAAATGCACATTTGTATGAAAACAGATCAGATAAGACAAGTTTCCGAATATAGTTCAGATGCAAGGAATAAAAAGCGTTGATTTTTAACGGACCACTGATTTATCTAGCAGTAAAGAGATTGTATCTTTGCCGCTGAGAGTTCACTACATGTTCCGTTCAACATTTAGTCTGTTTGTGACTTTGTTCTGATGGGAAAATTGGAAATTCACTCTTGCGGTTGTTTTCCTTTGAGAGCAATTGAGTTACTTACCTTACATAACATTTTTTTTCCTGCTTAGTGCATGCAGTGTAGAATTTATGACCGGGCACCTGTTTTTGCTTGTAATATTTCTCAACGCAGAGATCAAAATGCTTTTATGAACTTAAAAAGCAAAACAAATATAATGTTTACAGATACAACTTTCTTTTCGCATATCCTTTTACAGGACATTGCAGTCAACACCAGAATTTTTTCAGCTGTTGTTGATGTATTGGCAAGGTTTACGTTCAGTAGTTTGCCATTGCTTTCTGAACGACCGGCTCACATACCTCCGTAAGTAACTAGCGCGACGCGATCCACTGGCAAATCTCGCGCATCTGCGTTTCGTACGTGAGTATACTGGATTACGAACAACGTCCTTAAATTCTTCGTCACGGAGACCGGCAGAGATACAACTACATGATAAATAAAGGTTAAAATGTTATCCACGGGGTACAGATGAGAGGCCACACTTCGCCGCATAGAACAGTCAAGTAGCCGAATTGAACATTCTAATAGCCGCATAGAACAGTCAAGTAGCCGAATGGAACATTCTAATAGCCGCATATAGGCATTTCGTTTAGATTATTCGCGTGGTCTTGTAATTTAGCTTCTGTGAGTGTTTGCTCGAAACGTAGTGTATGTTTTGATGTTCTGTGCCTGAATGATCTATATGGTTTGTGTTATTAGATGATGCCTTTTCCTGGCGTATGTGTATTACGCTAAATTAGTGCGTTCACTATGTGTTTATTTAGGCGTACAAAATATATTATATATATATTGCATAGTGAGAGCCACTGGAGGACACTCAGAACCCTTCATCATAAGATCTGGAGTACGACAAGGTTGTGTCCTGTCCCCACTCTTATTCATAACATATATAGAAAACATATGTAAATAAACCAGCCACACAGAGACCGCAAGAATACCGCATGACGAGAACACAGAAGAAGAATCATCTGCAAATCTAACCATCAGAGAACTCTTGTTTGCGGACGACCAAGGACTAATGGCACAATCAGAAGGTGAATTATAAGACCACATGAATAGTATAAACGAAATGTGTAGGGAACATAACATGAAAATTAGCACAAGTAAAACAGAGGTAATGACTGTAACTAAAGAAGAAAAAATTATAACAATTCACCTAAATGAACATCCCTTGAAACAAGTAAAGAGCTTCAAGTACCTAGGAAGTATCATATCATCAAATGGCAAATCAGAAGACGAGATAGAAAATAGATGCAATAAGGCAAACCAACTCATTGGACAAATGGCACCAATACTAAAGAACAAACATGTATCAATAGCTACTAAAAAAGCACTTTACAACACAATTTGCCAACCAACTCTATGCTACCAATGCCAAACCTGGACAATGACAGTAAAAGAGAAAAGAAAAATCACAACAACAAAAATGAGATTCCTTAAGAAGAATACTCAACGTATCAAGAAGAGATAAGATCAGAAATGAAGAAATCAGGACTAAAGTGGGGGTTATAGCAGCACTAGATTTTATTATAAAGCAGCAAGTCAAATGGTTTGGCCATGCAAGTAGGCTACCATTCAACAGCACACCACAACAAGCAATGATGTACAGACCAGATGGAAACAGAGGAAGAGGCCGACCACGTAAACGTTGGACGGAGGGAATAGCAGAGTCCATGGGAATATCGATGCATGAAGCCCATAATCGGGCACTCTCACGATGTTTATACTTCAACTCGACACCGCAAGGTACAAGAGGAACATGATGAGATGAGATGAGAAATATATATATATATATATATATATATATATATATATATATATATATATATATATATATATATATATATATATATATATATATATATTAACCTAATCGTGGTTTTGTGTGTGTAGAACTTCACTCACTCTTTTCTGTGACATGGCACTGCCTATAACACATCAAAGAAAATGAATATTGATATTGAATGGTGTATGTTAGTTAACATCTGTTGAGAACATGCACAATTCCTGTAGAAACATATGAATTTGAGTTATGAACAATGTCGCAATAACTGAGGAAGAACATTTGAGATTTTGAGTCTAAATTTTACAGAAACATTCTTAGAATGTCAAAATTTTTTGGGCATGTTATGAGAAGAAATGATCTGGAGATCTTGGTGATAACTGGTAAGATCGAAGGGAACAGACCAAGGGGAAGACCTAGAAGCAGATACCTGGATGGCTTGGCCTCGTGGCATGGTCGAGACAGAAACACAGAGCTGATCCACGACTCTGGTGATCGAGTGAGATGGCAAAACATGACCGTCCACGCTTACAGGCATGGCACATGATGGATGGATGGATTCTTAGAATATCCTTGATCGAGCTGTGGAAATGTGGTTTCTGAGGAAAATGCGAAGAATACCATATATAAATAAATAAATGTTTGCATATCCTTTACAGGACATCGCTGCCAACATCAGCATCTTTCAGCTGATTGTTGATTTCTTGGCAAGATTACGCTCAGTAGTTTGCCATTGCTTTCTGAGCGACCGGCTCACATACCCCGTAAGTTACCGACGCGGTTAGAACCGCTACCGATTCTCGCCATTGTCATGTTACGCATGAGAGTATATGGGATTACGGAGAAAGTCGCAAACTCTAGGCCAGGGAGACAAAGAATACCATGGACAGACAGAAATACCAATGACCAAGTCCTAAAAGAAACGAATAAAAATCGTAAACCCATTAGAGAAATTAGACGTAGACAGTCAAAATATTTTAGTCATGGTATGAGAAGAAATAAATTGGAGAACATGGTGACAAATGGCAAGATTGAGGGAAAGGGAACAAGGGGAACCCAGAGAAGTAAATACCTGGATGGCTTGGCCACGTGGTATGGTCGAGACAAGAACACAGAGCCCATCCACGACTCTGGTAGTCGCATGAGATTGCGACACATGACCTTCAACGCTTATCATCATGGCACATGATGATGATGGTGACTTGAAAAGAACAGGATGCAAGGCGCGGTTTTCTTTTAGAAAAGGCGGGGCTGAGCCAGCACGGGGACGGATACAGGACAGTGCAGACATCTTGGTCATGAGGGCACATGGTGAAGTTAGTTCACGACCTTTATCAACGTCCACATTTATTGGCTGTTTGTCATTCACTAGGCAATGGTAGTTCAGTAGTTTGTCATTACTTTCTGAGCTGCCGAGGTATTATACCATCGAAATCAACGCAAAGCGGTCTCCGTGGCGCAGGTGTTACGGACTCGGTTCGTGTTCCCGCAAATCCGAGTTCGAAAACCAGCTGCGCGCGATTTAGCAGCAGACCAGCGTTGCGCTGATTTTTTTTTTAAAACGAAATAGTATGAGTGCCGGTCGTTCATAATTGGCAGAAATGGCAAACTACTGAAGGTAAACTTGCCAAGACATCGGCAACAGCCAAAAATGCTGGTGTTGACTGCAAACGTAAAGGGCATGAAACTAGCTATTTTCAAATCGTCCGCGACTAATATGGAACCCTCTACTCGCTGTGTACGAGAATTATGAAACTGCGCGTCTCACTATCCCATTAGCCACAGCAACGTTTGAGAGTGAATGAGGCAAGAGAAATGGCAAAAGATCTAGAGGCTTTCACAAAACGTTGAAGAGATCTCTACCTTATGCAAAGGACCCACTCCTCGATGTTGTGTTAACGTTTTGTGCCCTAATCTATTCACTATGCAGATCAAGGGATCTCTGAATAAACAAAGCAACGTTTGAAGTGTTAACTAACTGTTGGCGTTTGGTCTGAACGTAGTAAATAATTCTGCCTATTTATCTAACCACACAATATTGTAAACAAAGCCTTTACATGTTGCCACTTTGAAAGTAATGAATATGGGTTGTTCTATTGTAGATCTATTGTTAAAGTTGCGCATTTGCAGTGAAATGATTTTTAAAGGAGGAATTATGCATTTACGCGGCTTATTATTTTATCACACATTTCCTTAAAGAGAGTGAATCCACGTTTGCCTTGTTGTTCAGTATTTAACAAAAGCATGTTAACGACCAGATGTATCTTTCTTCTTCTTTTGTCCTGCTGTTATTTGCAGTGACGCGGCGCTGAGAGTTTCCGAGACATAAGGCGGTTAATGGGCCATTTTTCTTTGTTATTTCCATCTTGTAGAATAGTCTTTACAATATTACACTGCACATTCGCCATATTGAAAACAAACAAGTATTGCGCGCCTACCTAAGCCATGATTATACAAATAATTGCAACTAAAATAACCGCACATTACACAAGGTGTTAAGTAGGGTTGTGTACTGTCACCCGATCTGTGCAATTTGTCATTCATTTACCGGTAAGCGTGGGCGGTCATGTTTTGCCATCTTACACATTCACCAGGATCATGGATCAGCTCCGTGTTCTTGTCCTGACCATGCCATGTGGTCAAGCCATCCAGATATTTACTTTTCTGTCTTCCCCTTTTTAATTTCCCCTTTGTCAGCAAGGACTTTAGTTTATTTCTTCTCATAATCATCCCTAATAATTGACTGTCTACGTCCACTTTCTCTAATCAGTCAGCGGTTTTCATTTACCTCTTGTACGACTTCCTCATTGGTTTATCTGCCTGTTCATGTGCACTTTGCATAGCGAAGTAATACTGAGATCCACACAAGACACGTCAGAAATATCAGGTGGTGGGCATAATGTCAACAACAGTCTTTAGGCTGAGGACATGGTTTTGGTCGCTGAAACGCTGAAATTGAGCTTTTTTTAACTCAGCTTTCATATGCTTGGTCGCAGGTCAGCATGGTCGAATGGGTAAGAACGCGTGTTCTTAAACATCCGTTGTGTTGATGCCGAGGTTAGTGGTTCAATCCCTACACCAGACAATCATTCATTATGTGCCATGCCGATAAGCATGGGCGGTCATGTTCTGCCATCTCACTCGATCAACAGAGTCGTGGATCAGCTCCGTGTTTCTGTCTCGACCATGCCACGTGGCCAAGCCATCCAGGTATTTAATTCTTGGTCTTCCCCTTGGTCTGTTCCCTTCGATCTTACCAGTTGTCACCAAGTTCTCTGTCAGAATCTCCAATAAGGCTCTAGAGAGCTAATAAGAGTTAACACAAGTCTAGTAGGGAGACACCAGACAGGAGAGACACCAGCGCTATAAATAGCCTCACAAGGGGACACATTTGTGTCAACCAAGGGGGCAAGAAGTACAAGTGAGCGAGGGCTTCCCAAGCCATTGGGAAGCTTGGCCTGCGAGTAACCGTGAAGTGCCCGGTTACTCAAGTTCAGGAGCCAGCGTGCTTGGGACTCCATGCACGCAAGACTAACTATTGAACGGAGGGGACAGCGTCCGTGCTTGACCACGCAATGTGTAGCGTGTGGACAGACCCGACTGGAGACGGTAGAGAGTAGACGTGTTCTTGACAAATGCTATAGGTTTCTAGGCAATAGTTAAATATTAGGCTGTCGATGTAGATTGTGATTACTAGCATCATTTCTCACCACTTCATTACATTCATATTCTATAATGTTAATGAAGCATACCGCTCGCAGAGCTATTAAATTGCCAGCTCTAAATAAATTGCATTCCTTTTGCAAATGACACGAGTTGTTATTTCGTGCGGTGCAAAAGTAGGGGTGTCCTGAAAGACCTGTAGCAAGCAAGTTGCTGACATTCTCCAATTCATTTCTTCTCATAACATGCCTATAAAATTTTGACTGTCTACGTCTAATGCCTCTAATCAGTTTACGATCTTCATTTGTTTCTTGAAGGTCTTGTTCATTGGATTTTCTATTTGTCCATGGTATTCTTTGCATTTTCCTCAGAAACCACATTTCCCCAGCCATCAGATATTTTTCAGCTTGTCTGCTCATTGTCCACGCCTCACATCCATATAAAAGTACAGGTTCTATGTAGCACTTCAACACTCTTTTTCTCGTTTCAATTGACATCTTTTTATTGGTCAGAATGTTTTTCATCTTGCAAAAGACTACCTTCGCCATGGCAATTCTTGTTCTAATCTCTTCAAGGCATCTCCCATCAGATGTTATGACTGTTCCGAGATAGTTGTACCGATTCACTTGTTGAAGAATATTCCCATTTACTTGTATATTACATTGTGGTATTTCTTCCTTCCTAGTGACGACCATAATCTGTGTCTTCTTACAATTCAATTCTAACCCAGTTGTTCACTGTGTGCACAACAACGCCATCTACTAAATGTTGCCAGGATCCTGTTCATTGTCTGCAATCAAGACTGTATCATCTGCATATCTAATGTTATTGATGTATGGTCCTCCAATGTTGATTTCTTCCATATCTTCTATATTTCTGAAAATATGTTCACTGTACTGGGGAAATAAAAAGATCTGGAGACATTACACGCCTCTCTTAATAGGCTGATATTGACCTACTTCATTATCAATTCTTATGGCAGCTTGTTGTTTCCAATATATGTTTTTTTACAAGTCTACGGTATTTTCCATCAATTTGTAGATCTTCAAGCATCCTTATCATGTCGACATGTCTCACTTTATTGAAAGCCTTTGTGTAGTCAATAAAGCAGAGATGTAGATCTTTGTTTACTTCTATAGAACGTTCAATTACTGTTCTCAGTATGTACACAGCATTTACTGTACCCTTGCCTTCTACAAACCCACATGTGATTTGACTCATTATACTAATTGTTCGATGTTGATCACATTCCAATGGTCCTGATTTCTTTGGGATTGCAATAAATACAGAATTACATAAATCATGAGGTATATCTCCAGTATCATATATGGTATTCAGGCCTCTGGTAACTATATCTATTCCATATTCTTCTAAAACATTAATCATTTCTATTGTGATGCTGTCTGAACCAGGGGCCTTGCCAGATTTCATATGGTTAAGAGCATTCTGAACCCCCATCTTCAAAATTGATGGCCCTTCATTATTATTTTGAACATCATACTGTCCTTCTCTGTTATCATCATAAAGGTTTTTCATATAATCTGACCATACATGCAACATCTGATCTTTTTCTATTATGATATTTCCAACTTTTCTCTTTAGGGAGCCTGATGTATGTGTTTTTTGATTAGTAAGCTCCTGAATTCTTTTGTGCATTAGTTTAGTATTTTTACTGATGTGTTGTGTTTCAATTTCTATGCAATTTTTATCGAGCCATGCTTCTTTTGCCTCCTTACATAACGTTCTGACTTTTCTGTGAATTTCTTTATATTTGGCAGGATTATTTTTGTTTTGTCTTTTTGTTTCCATTAGCTGTAAAATTTCTTCAGTCATCCATGTCTGACGACCCACTTTCTTTAATTTCGGAATAGTTTTTTCTACTGCTAAACTGATTGAAATCTTCAACATTTCCCATTGATCATCCACATCTTGAAATATGATCTCTAGATCAGACAATCTATCAGATTTAATGTTCTAAACCAGAAAGCTGGACTAAAATGTTGACTTGTCGTCCTTGACTTTGGGATATAAATTACAATAACCTCTGAAGTTGGAGTGGCTTCGCCTGTTGGCGAGGGACACCATTAATAGCGAAAGCTAATTCACACGCAAAAGTCGGCCCAACACTATTATAAATAGGTCAAAGCGAGCGAGCACCACAAAAAAAAAAAGAAGCTTGGTCTTTCATTGAGGATTAAATTGTGTTGATTTGTTACCCCTGCTGTCCCATAAATTGTGTTGATTTGTTGCCCCTGCTGTCCCATAAATTGTGTTGATTTGTTGCCCCTGCTGTCCCATAAATTGTGTTGATTTGTTGCCCCTGCTGTCCCAGTATAAGTCTCCTATGGAGTCAGTCCATCATTTTCAGTCCGTCCATCAATTGTGACGGTGTCAATCTCATCAACGATATTTCTACATCTTGACCTCACCTCTGACCCGAGGTGGTGTAATGGCTTGACGCTTGCCTGTCGTCTTGGTGGTCAAGAGTTCGATTTCGCACCGAGGTAGATTTGTCAAACTGACACCGGGGCTTCTAGTCGACCCGCATTAACAGGAATACCAGGAAATGTCTTGGGGCGTGAACGCGGCCAGCCTGGTGTTGAGCACATCACTGGGGGGGGGGGGGGCATGAAGGCGACCGGCCTGGTGTTGAGTATATCACTGGCGGAGGGTTGGCTGGGCTATACCGTTATGTGTCTACCGGCGAATAGCCAATGTTTCTTCACTTTTCCTGTGTGTGTGAGTGGGAGTGTATACATACATATACATATTTACACAAGCGTGCACGTACACATACGCGCGCGCACTCACACAAACAAACTCACACACATACGCACAGAGAGATATACAGAAGATAGGCACACGCGTGCACACACACAGTTAGACAGACAGGTATGCAGGCAGGCTGACAGACAGGCATGTAAGCAGGTAGGTGGACAGGCAGGCAGGCTGATAAGTAGACAGACAAACAGACAAGACAGTCAGGTAGACATAAGTCAGGTAGGCAGACAGACAGGTAGGCAGAGAGACAGACAAGCAAGCAATCAGGTAGGTAAACAGGCAGGCAGGCTGGCAGACAGATAATGCATCTGCATGTGATCCGAGTATTGTTACAAATCTCATAAACTGAAATGAATCTACCAGTAAAGAGGAAAACAAAATGGAAAGAAAGATCGAATTGAACACGCTTTGAACAACCACACTTTCTTTCCACTAATATACAAAATTATCAGTGAACCACCAGGTTAAGATCGGACTCCATATCTAACTTTGACAGCCGTTCCATCACTTTGACTCCACTACTTCAAGTGCGGACCATCTTTCACGACCACTTCAATCCCTGAGGGGATCTGTCGGTGTCATTTGTCAAACAATATCCCGCTACAAGCAGACATCATTCATCTTCGGCGGCGTGTTCTCACAACATGTTTCTGAAATAAACTCCAGCTTTGACTCCGGCATGTAAACAAATACTTCCTCTTCTGTGTTCCTTAGCAACGGTAGGGAAGTGGCTAGACACTCGGCTTCCCACCCGGCAGTCAGGGGTTCGGTTCGCATAGGGGCGGATTAGGATGTTTTAAATATACCAGGGCTTCCAAGCCGACACATGGGTAACCAGAAGTGTCTTTGGAAGTGAAGGCAGCCGGTATGATACTGAGCACATCAAATAATTTTTTTATAACAAACAATGACAATATATTAAGTGAAGAGCGAAGAAGAAGATAACATTTCAGAATTATTATTTGCGGACGACCAAGTGTTAGTAGCAGAATATGAAGAGAGCTTCCAGAACCATCTTCTTCTTCTTCTTCTTTCGTTCGCTTGAAATATGTCTATAACTGCAATGCTGTCTCTTGTATGAATTGAACTGTCTTTTTCAGTTCACACAGCGGTCCATAAAGCCAGTTCCAAGTGTGAGACATATAACATGAAAATAAGCATTGAAAAGGCAGCAACAATGGTGATAGACAGACAGTCAGAAACCCTGTCAATAAAAGTAAAGAATTCGGAAATTTAAAAATACACCTCCGAATTTAAATATCCAGGGTTAATTGTTCGCTTAAGATTTGGGAATGGATAATGCACGCGTTGTGTAAAGGCGAACTAGGTACTGGAAGAACTATCACCACTTCTGTCGCATAGAAAGATACCTAGAGGTACTAAAGCAAATCTCGTAAAGACTGTGTTTGTCGATATTATGCTACCGATGTCAAACATCAATGCTTACTGCAAACTAATCAGCGACACATTATGCCGGTGAAAAAACCTGTCAGTGGGTACAAGAAAACCCTAACGTGCACAGTTCGCTGCGACTGCACTAGCAAGGCGGCCTTAATTGCTCAGGTTCAAGACCTCCCCCTCTCCGCCTCTCTCATGTTCTACCTCGCATGGTATTATAAGCAGTAATTGCAGTTTAATTGCAATATGAATATAAACACAGCCAAGACTAAAGTAATGTAAGTTAGCAGATCTCCTGGTCCACTAAATATACTGATAAATAGCACATCCATGAGAAAAGTGAAAGAATTAATTATTCCTCCCCACGCCGCTTGACGGCAAAAGCGGACGATGATGATGATGATGATGACGGTGAATGCAGTTTTAAGTAATCCCTATTATACGCTTGATGGTCAACGGGCATCTTCTCCTAGACCCATGTTTTTACAGACCAGACTGCATCCTGGGGGTTATGTGGTGAGTCTTACATCCTCAGGAATTTCCAGGTCCCATTTGAAGCTGGGCGACCTGGGAGCCCAGATCAATTAAAATACCTGCCTTGACGTGGATACGAAATCATGACCACCGGACCGACAAGCGCGCGGCTAATTACTACACCACTGGACTGGCAGACACGCGTGCAGTCACAACAACACCAGACCGACAGCCGCGCGTCTAATCACTACACAATTAGACCGACAGAGAAGCGTTTAGTCTCTACACCACTGGACCGGCAAATACGCGTCTAGTCACTACACCATCGGACCGGCAGATAAGCGTCTAATCACTACATCATTAGACCGGCAGAGAAGCGACTAATCACTACACCACTGGACTGGCAGACACACGTCAGTCCACTACACCAGTGGACCAGCAGACAATGCGTCTAATCACTACATCACTGAAACCGTCAGATAAGTGTCTAATCACTACACCACTGGACCGTCAGACAAGTGTCTAATCACTACTTCACTGAACCGACAGACATGCGTCTAGTCACTACACCACTGGACCGGCAGACAAAGCGTCTATTCACTATACCACTGGACCGTCAGACAAGTGTCTAGTCACTGCATCACTGGATCGGCAGACAAGCGTCTAGTCACTACATTATCGGACAGACAGACAAGCATCTAGTCGCTATACTAAAGGACCGGCAGACAAGTGTCTACTCACTACACCACTGGACCAGCAGACAAGTGTCTAGTTACTACACCACTGGACCAGCATACAAGTGTTTACTCACTACATCACTGGATCGGCAGACACGCGTCTAGTCCTACATCACCAGACAGGCAGACAAGCGTCTAATCATTACACCACTGGACCAGCAGACAAGAGTCTACTCACTACATCACTGGACCGGCAGACACGCGTTTAATCACTACACCACTGGACCAGCAGACAAGTGTCTACTCACTACATCACTGGACCGGCAGACACGCGTCTAGTCCTACACCACTGGACTGGCAGACTAGCGTCTAATCAGTAAACCACCTGACTGACAGACTAGCGTCTAGTCACTACATCACTGGACTGGCAGACTAGCGTCTAGTCACTACACCACGGGACCAGCAGACAAGTGTCTACTCACTACACCACTGGACTGGCAGACTAGCGTCTAATCAGTAAACCACCTGACTGACAGACTAGCGTCTAGTCACTACATCACTGGACTGGCAGACTAGCGTCTAGTCACTACACAACTGGACTGGCAGACTAGCGTCTAGTCACTACACCACTGGACTGGCAGACTAGCGTCTAATCAGTAAACCACCTGACTGGCAGACTAGCGTCTAGTCACTACATCACTGGACTGGCAGACTAGCGTCTAATCACTACATCACTGGACTGGCAGACTAGCGTCTAGTCACTACATCACCGGACCGGCAGACACGCGTCTAGTTACTACACCACCTGACTGACAGACTAGCGTTTAGTCACTACACTGACGGCTCTCTGTTGTATGTGTTTATACAAATACTTGCCATAGCTTGACTATCACTTCACTAAGCGGGACAGATTGGCTGGATCTGCAGCTCTGGGTGGGGTATTGGTGCATGATAAGGCATACGTGGTCGAATGGCAATGTGGGATCGTCAGTATAGTGCGGAAGAACAAATAGATCATCACGACCTGAAGAGAATGGTGCTGCAGGGAATGACCTGAGATAATGATACTCAAGACTCAGAGAAAACGCCAGACAGACGCATAATCAAGGAGAATAATGAGAGAGAGAGAGCATGATGAGTAAGAAGAAGACTAAGGGAAAGAAGAAGAAGAAGAAGAAGAAGAAGAAGAAGAAGAAGAAGAAGAAGAAGAAGAAGAAGAAGAAGAAGAAGAAGAAGAAGAAGAAGAAGAAGAAGAAGAAGAAGAAGAAGAAGAAGAAGAAGAAGAAGACGAAGAAGAAGACGAAGAAGAGAAGAAACAAGTAGTCTCAACTCAACTCAGCTTGTTAAAAAGGAGTTAAACAGTGGGAAAATGGACTAAGCTAAGATGATAATCTTATATATAAATTGCGATCTCCGTCTGTCTGTCTGTCTGTCTGTCCATATGTCCTTTATGCGCTCGCGAACGGCCCATCCGATTGAGATGAAATTTTCTACACGTTTTCCTTTCATTCCAGCGCAGCCCACTGTCGTATTTTTTTTTTCTTCTTCCTCCTCCTCCCTCCTCCCATTCCCAAAATACGTACGTAAATATATGATGATGATAATGAAAGAATCCCCGAACCAAAACGCTAGGGAAAGGGAAGAAAATGACGTGACTACACAGAATCGTCACACGGCAATCATCATCATCATCAAGTGCCGTGCCGGCTGGCGTAGGCGTTCAACTCTGTTGCTGATATATATGCCTCCATGCCACGGCAATATCAATAACAATTCATCTTTTTATGTGTAAGGAAGTTATCTACAGTCGTGTAGAAGGGAAGAACAATCAATGGAAGGACCGAAATCACAGAACCTAGACGAGTATGAATTCGGAATGGCGAACTCCCTCCTCCTCTCTTCTCCTCCTGCCTCTACCTCCTCCCCTCCTCCTGCCTCTACCTCCTCCCTCCACCCTCCTCCTCTTCCTCCTCCCTCTACCTCCTCCCCCTCCTCCCTCTCCCTCCTCCTTCTCCCTCTTCCTTCTCCCTCTTCCTCTCCCCTCCTCCTCCATCCTCCTCCCTCCTACTCCCTCCGCCTCCTCCCTCCTCCTCCCTCTACCTCCTCCCTCCACCCTCCTCCTCTTCCTCCTCCCTCTACCTCCTCCCCCTCCTCCCTCTCCTCCTCCTTCTCCCCCTCCCTTCTCCCTCCTCCTCCCTCTCCTCCTCCCTTCTCCTCATCCCTCCTACTCCCTTCTCCTCCTCCCTCCTCCTCCTCTCTCCTCCTCCCTCCTCCCCTTTCCTCCCTCTACCTCCTCCCTCTACCTCCTCCCTCCTCCTTCCTCCACATCCCTCTTCCTCCTCCTCCCTCCTCATCATTCCTCCTCCTCCTCCTCCCTCTCCTCCTCTACCTTCCTCCTCCTCCTCTTCCTCCCTCCACCTCCTCCTCCCTCCTCCTCCTCCTACCTCTCCCTCCCTCCCTCCTCCTCCTCCCCACTGCGTTCTCCTCCTCCCTCCTCCTCCTTCTCCCTCCTCCTCCCCTCCCTTCTCCCTCCTCCTCCCCCTCATCCCTCCCCCTCCTCCTCTTCCTCCTCCTCCTCTCCTTCACCCTCCTCCCTCCTCCTCCCTCCTCCTCCTCCCTCTCCTCCCTCCTCCTCCTCATTCCTCCTCCTCCCTCCTCCTCCTCCTCATCCTCATTCCTCCTCCTCCTCCCTCCTCCCCTCCTCCTTCTCCCCTTTCCCCCCTCCTTCTCTTAATCCCTCCTCCTTCCCCTCCTATTCCTCCCTACTCCTCCTCCTCCCTCCTCCTCTCTCCGCCTATCTCTTCCTCCCTCCTCCTACCTCCTCCACTCTCTTCCTCCTCCCTCTCTCCCTCTTCCTCCTCCTCCTCCCTCCTCCTACCTCCTCGCCCTCCTCTTCCTTCCTCCTTCGCCCTCCTCCTCCCTTCTCCTCCTTCTCCTCCTCCCCCTCCCTCCTCCCCCTCATCCCTCCTCCTCCCTCCTCCTTCTTCCTCCCTCCTCCTCCCCTCCTCCCCCTCCTCCTTCCTCCTCCTCCCTCTCCTCCTCATCCCTCCTCCTCCATTCTCCTCCTCCCTCCTCCTCCTCCCTCTACCTCCTCCCTCCTCCTCCCTTCACATTCCTCCTCCTCCCTCTTCCTCCTCCTCCCTCCTCCTCATCCCTCCTCCTCCTCCTCCTCCTCCTCCTCCTCCTCTCTCCTCCTCCTCCTCCTCCTCCTCCCTCAACCTCCTCCCTCCTCCTCCCTTCACATTCCTCCTCCTCCCTCTTCCTCCTCCTCCCCCTCATCCTCTTCCCTCCTTCTCCTCCCTCCTCCTTCTCCCTCTTCCTCCCTCTTCCTTCTCCCTCCGCCTCCTCCCTCCTCCCACTCTCTCCTCCTCCTCCCTCCTCCTCCCTTTCCCTCCTCCTCCCTCTCCTCCTCCTCCTCCCTCCTCCTCCTGCGTTCTCCTCCTCCCTCCTTCTCCTCCTCCTCCCTCTTCCTCCTCCCTCCTCCTTCTCCTCCTCCTCCCTCCTCCTTCTCCCTCTTCCTCCTCCCTCTTCCTCCCTCTTCCTGCTCCCTCCGCCTCCTCCCTCCTCCTACTCTCTCCTCCTCCTCCCTCCTCCTCCCTCTCCCTCCTCCTCCCTCTCCTCCTCCTCCCTCCTCCTCCTGCGTTCTCCTCCTCCCTCCTTCTCCCTCTTCCTCCTCCCTCCTCCTCCCCCTCCTCCTCCACCCTACTCCTCCCTCCTCTTCCTAATCCCTCCTCCTCCCTCCTATTCCTCCCTATTCCTCCTGTCTCCTCCCTCCTCCTCCCTCCTCTTCCCTCCTCCACCTCCCTCTTCCTCCTCCCTCCTCCATTTACCCAAGACAGACAGACAGACAGATAGTCGGGAACGGGATCTTATATGACTACTTATATGATTTAAATGAGATGCTCTCCGCCATGGGCTGGGCCGGGTCAGACAGACAGACAGACAGATAGATAGACAGACAGACAGACAGACAGACAGACAGACAGACAGACAGACAGACAGACAGACAGACAGACAGACAGACAGACAGACAGACAGACAGACAGTCGGGAACGGGAACTTATATGACTACTTATATGAAATAAATGAGATGCTCCCCACCAGGAGTTGGGCGATGCCGGGCCGGGTCAGACAGACAGACAGATAGATAGTCGGGAACGGGAACTTATATGACTACTTATATGAATTAAATGAGATGCTCCCCATCAGGGTCTGGGCGAAGACGGGCCGGGTCAGACAGACAGACAGACAGACAGACAGACAGACAGATAGACAGACAGACAGACAGACAGACAGACAGACAGACAGACAGATTGTCGGTAACGGGAACGAGAACTTATATGACTACTTATATGAATTAAATGAGATGCTCCCCACCAGGGTCTGGGCGAAGCCGGGCCGGGTCAGCTAGTTACTAAATAAATAAATGTTTGCATATCCTTTACATCACTGTCAACATCAACATCTTTCAGCTGATTGTTGATTTCTTGGCAAGATTATGCTCAGTAGTTTTGCCATTGCTGTCTGAGCGACCGGCTCCATACTCTCATAAGTCACTGGCGCGGCTCGAACCGCTTGCAATTCTCGTGCGCTTACGTCAACCACGCGTGTATTCGGGGTTACGGAGAAAGCTGCTAACCCCTCGACCAGGGAGACCGGCGACAATTACTAAGTCAAGAATAAATAAAATATAATATATCACTCCCCCTTTATGCTGTTGAAATTAGTCTAAAAATATAACAAATATGAATAACTGTAACATTAATATGAAACTTGAAGCAGTAGTTAGTTTCAGGGTTTTTTCCGTGAATATAGCAGAACAGGTAGGGACATCGAAATCAGATGTCAAAAAACAAGTACGCTTATATATCAACTAGCACAGTGGTTCTCAACCTTTTTTGGCCCGTGCCCCCCCCCCCCCACACACCATATTTTCAGACCGTCATTCCCCCCCCCTCCCCCTTTTGTTTTTCCTACCTAAAAATGTGGCCCGTGCCCCCCTTCACCATATTTTCAGAACGTCATTCCCCCCTTTCGTATTTCCTACCTAAAAATCCCGCCCCCGCCACTACACAATATACGTGATAATGGAAGCTAAATTTAATAGCACATACTAAAACAAGTCTAGACGTCCACATAAAACGTAATTTGTGGGACTACTTACTTTATAAAATGAAATTTAGAAAGGTGAGACGTACAGAACCGTTCAGTATGAAGGGAAAAACAATATCAAGTAATCGGTTCTTGTATTAACGCGATCTTCAAATAATCTTAATTCCCCCCCCCCCCCCCCACCCTGGAAACCCTAAAATTTCCCCCTGGAAATGGGGGGGGGGAATTCCCCACCGGTTGAGAACTACTGAACTAGCATCTATATTGAAACATTCAAATATATCCTATGTCAGTAAAACAAAAGATAGTAATAGTATATTACACCAACACAATGCTGCCAAACTTGGACATGAAACGTTGACTTCTCGTCCTTAACATGGGGATGTAAATTACAAGTGCCGATGCAGTTGGAGAGGGTTGACCTTATGGCGAGGGACACCGTTAATAGGGAAAGCTAATCCACACGTAGAATTCAGTCCAGCACTACTAGAAGTAGTGTGTGTGGACTACACTTGAGTTTAAAACGAGCGAACGCAAAAACAATATCGCCATTATCATGAAGTGACTTACAGACTGGCGCTGCCCATTCTGTTTTTCTGCCTCTCACACTCTCGAACACAATGTGTTGTTTATCTTGAACTCGATCGTGTCTTCACTACTTCTTGTAATTCCCTACTTGGAATATCTGGTAGTTTAGTCTTTATTCAATGGGCCAACATCTCTCTCTCTCTCTCTCTCTCTCTCTCTCTCTCTCTCTCTCTCTCTCTCTCTCTCTCTCTCTCTCTCTCTGTGTGTGTGTGTGTGTGTGTGTGTGTGTGTGTGTGTGTGTGTGTGTTTGTGTGTGACTGGTAATTGTTATGGGCAAATTCCATGCAAAACCAAGGCACAACAGGGCAACATTGAAGAACTACTTAAAAAACATTTGGATAACCTGCAGTTGAAAGCCACACAGCGACAGAAAGAATAAAGGATGCATCTTCTACCTAGGTTGTTTTTCACGGTGTCAAATATCACATATGACTCACAATGTCGAACTAATTAGCCTCTCTTACGGTATAAAAACAACAGAAGACTTCTTTTTTTTTTCCGCGTTTCCATCCTGTTTCAGGATATAGCGGTCAACACCAGATGTTTCAGCTGTATGTTGATTCCTAGGCTAGATTACGCTCATCAGCACGCCACGACTTTCTGAGCGACCGGCTCCATACTCTCATAAGTCACTTTTGCGATTCGAACCACTGCTAATTCTCGTCGCGTCACGTGACGAGAGTATTCGGGGTAGCGGAGAAAGCTGCTAACCCCTCGGCCATGGAGCCGGCAACAGAAGACTTACCTTTGTTAAATACGATATCGAAAAATCACGAGTTTGCATTCAGATCTCAGGTAGTAATGAAGTTGTGACAATCGTGAATGTGAAATGTGTAAGTTATTTTTCATCCACAACGGTGGAACAATTTGGAATGTTAAGCAACTGTTGTAGCAGACACAGCAATGATCTCAATAGTCTTTCAAATATGCCAACACACTAATGAAGACTGCTGTTAACATTGAAAGCAACAATTGCTAGTTCAGCACATAATTAATCCATCAATACCGAAACAATCTAATCCATCAACACAGCAATGAAGTAATCTACCAGCACGGTAAGTCTCAACCTATACAGATAGTTATGAACTAATCTACAAACACGGTAAGTCTCACCCTATACAGATAGTTATGAACTAATCTACAAACACGGTAAGTCTCACCCTATACAGATAGTTATGAACTAATCTACAAACACGGTAAGTCTCACCCTATACAGATAGTTATGAACTAATCTACAAACACGGTAAGTCTCCACCCTATACAGATAGTTATGAACTAATCTACAAACACGGTAAGTCTCCACCCTATACAGGATAGTTATGAACTAATCTACAAACACGGTAAGTCTCCACCCTATACAGATAGTTATGAACTAATCTACAAACACGGTAAGTCTCCACCCTATACAGATAGTTATGAACTAATCTACAAACACGGTAAGTCTCCACCCTATACAGATAGTTATGAACTAATCTACAAACACGGTAAGTCTCCACCCTATACAGATAGTTATGAACTAATCTACAAACACGGTAAGTCTCCACCCTATACAGATAGTTATGAACTAATCTACAAACACGGTAAGTCTCCCATCCTATACAGATAGTTATGAACTAATCTACAAACACGGTAAGTCTCCATCCTATACAGATAGTTATGAACTAATCTACAAACACGGTAAGTCTCCACCCTATACAGATAGTTATGAACTAATCTACAAACACGGTAAGTCTCCACCCTATACAGATAGTTATGAACTAATTACACATACGGTAAGTCTCCACCCTATACAGATAGTTATGAACTAATTACACACACGGTAAGTCTCCACCCTATACAGATAGTTATGAACTAATCTACAAACACGGTAAGTCTCCACCCTATACAGATAGTTATGAACTAATCTACAAACACGGTAAGTCTCCACCCTATACAGATAGTTATGAACTAATCTACAAACACGGTAAGTCTCCACCCTATACAGATAGTTATGAACTAATCTACAATCACGGTAAGTCTCCACCCTATACAGATAGTTATGAACTAATCTACAAACACGGTAAGTCTCCACCCTATACAGATAGTTATGAACTAATCTACAAACACGGTAAGTCTCCACCCTATACAGATAGTTATGAACTAATCTACAAACACGGTAAGTCTCCACCCTATACAGATAGTTATGAACTAATCTACAAACACGGTAAGTCTCCACCTATACAGATAGTTATGAACTAATCTATCAGTAACGGTAAGTCGACAACCTATACAGATAGTTATGAACTAATCTATCAGTAACGGTAAGTCGCCACCCTATACAGATAGTTATGAACTAATCTACAAACACGGTAAGTCTCCACCCTATACAGATAGTTATGAACTAATTACACACACGGTAAGTCTCCACCCTATACAGATAGTTATGAACTAATTACACACACGGTAAGTCTCCACCCTATACAGATAGTTATGAACTAATCTACAAACACGGTAAGTCTCCACCCTATACAGATAGTTATGAACTAATCTACAAACACGGTAAGTCTCCACCCTATACAGATAGTTATGAACTAATCTACAAACACGGTAAGTCTCCACCTTATACAGATAGTTATGAACTAATCTACAAACACGGTAAGTCTCCACCCTATACAGATAGTTATGAACTAATCTATCAAACACGGTAAGTCTACAACCTATACAGATAGTTATGAACTAATCTATCAGTAACGGTAAGTGGACAACCTATACAGATAGTTATGAACTAATCTACAAACACGGTAACGATCCAATTCACAAAGATAGCAATGATCTAATCTACCAGCACGGTAACTCTCCACCCTATACAGATAGTTATGAACTAATCTACAAACACGGTAACGATCCAATTCACAAAGATAGCAATGATCTAATCTATCAATTCAATAACGATCTAATATACCAGCATATTGAAGAAATATTCCGCAAACACAGTAACGAACTAATCTTTAAAAAAAAAAATTAAAAAGAAAATAAAAACTAATTTAAACACAAGGTAACAAATTAATCTGCCAACACATTAGTGAACTAAGGTGTCAACATACACAGAAATATCAATGCATTCATCATGTGCCGTGCCGATAAGCGTTGGAAGTCATGATTCACCATCTCGCTCGATCACCAGAACCACGAATCAGCTCAGTGTTCTTATCTCGACCATACAACGCGGTCAAGCCTTCTCTGCTTTCCTCTTGTTCTCTTCCCCTCTATCTTGACAGTTTTCATCAAGTTCTCCAGTTTATTTCTTCTTATAATGTGACCAAAATATTTTCACTATCTACGTCTAATTTCTCTAATAATTTTACGATTTTACGATTAGTTTCTTGTAGGACTTGGTCATTTGTTTTTCTGTCTGTCTACAGTATTCTTTCCATTTTCCTCAGAAACCACATTTCCACAGCCATCAGATGGTTTTCAGCTTGTCTGCTCCTTGTCCACGCTTCACATCCATACAAAAGCACAGGTTCTATGTAGCACATCAACACTCTTTTTCTCGTTTCACCATGGCGATTCTTGTTCTAATCTCTTCTAATCTCCCACCAGGTGTTATGACTCTTCCGAGATAATTTTACCGATTCACTTGTTTAAGAATATTCCCATTTACATGTACATTACACTGCAGTATTTCCTTCTTCCTAGTGACAACCATAATCGGTGTCTTCTTCCAATTTAATTCTAACCCCAGTTGTTCACTGTGTGCAACAACCGCATCTACTAATTGTTGCAGATCCTGCTCATTGTCAGCAATCAATGCTGTATCATCTGCATATCTAATGTTATTGATATCACGTTCCCCAATGACGATTCCCTTTCTATCTTCTACATTTCTGAAAATATGTTCACTGTACAGGGAAAAAAGGTCTGGAGACATTATTCATCCCTGTCTCACGCTTCTCTTAATGGGCTGATATTGACCTACTTCATTATCAATCTTTATGGCAGCTTGTTGTTTCCAATATATGTTTTTACAAGTCTAAGGTCTTTTCCATCAATGTATAGATCTGCAAGTATATTTATCATGTTGACATGTCTTACTTTATCAAAAGCCTTTGTGTAGTTAATAAAGCAAAGATGTAAGTCTTTGTTTACTTCTATAGAATGTTCAATTAATCTTCTCACCATATACACATAATTAAATGCACCTTTGCCTTCTACAGACCCGCATTGTTCTTCTCCTAAAAAAAAAAAATTCTTTATAACTCTTCTGTGCATGATAATTCTTAGCAACATCTTCGTGATGTGGCTCATTATACTAATTGTTCGATGTTGATCACAATCCACATCTCCTGTGTTGCTTGGGATTGCAATAAATATAGAATTACATAATTCAGGAAGTATACCTCCAGTATCATATTTTGTGACTTGGTCTATTTCATATTCTTCTAAGGCATTGATCATTTATGTTGTAATGCTGTCTGAACCGGAGGTCTTACCAGTTTTCATATGGTTAACAACATTCTGAACCTCCATCTTCAAAATTGATGATCCTTTATTATTATTTCGAATATCATACTGTTCTCTGGTATCATCATAAAGGTTTTTCACATAATCTGACCATACATGTAAATTCTGATCTTTTCTAGTATGATTTGTCCTTCCATTGTTGTGTTTTTAGGCAGCCTGTTGATGTACTTGTTATTTTATTATTGAGGTCTTGAATTTTTTGTGCATTAATTGGTATTTTTACTGTTGTTTTGGTTTTCAATTTCTATGCAATTTTTCTTCCATGCTTCTTTTGCCAACTTACATAATGTTCTGACGTTTCTGTGACTCTCTTCATGTTTGTCAGGTTTATGTTTGTTGTAGCTTCTTGTTTCCATTAGTTGTAACATTTCCTTAGTCATCCATTTCTTACGACCCACTTTATTTAATTTTGGAATAGTTTTTTTTTCTGCAGCCAAACTGATTGAATTCTTCATCCACATCTCAAAATAGGATCTCTAGATCACACAATATATATCAAATCTGTTCTTTATTTCTATGTTGAAATTGTCTTGTGTGTCCATGTCATTTTTCAATGTACACAGATCATATTTAGTGTTTTCTAGTGTATACTCGACTTTCTTCAACTTAACGTTTAATGTGCATGTTAGTAATCTGTGATAAACTGTAACGGTCAGCATTGGGAACTGTGTTTGAATAACGAAGACACAACCAATAGATTGCACGATTTATTGCCTGGCATATTTTGCTGCATCTCGTCAGGTACGCACTGCAGAAATCACACAACATAAAGTGAAATAACTAGATAAATCCTTCAAGCTGAAATATACACATGTTCGCACAGTCATATCAATTGTCTACCACGGTAATTTTAAGCTGACTAACATGTCTTTCTGTTTGCACAAATCTGGCTTGCGTTGATTGATCATTATTGCTTCTGCAACCTTTAATAAGCGACTATTTTGTGTGTTAAACAACACGCGAAAGGTAATGTGTCTGTCAACGACATGGCCACTTTCGATAATTTGTCTACTAATTGAAGACGCGGGAAGCTTCCGGTGTGTCGGCCCCACTAGGCTCGCATCGCCTGTGTGTCATATCTTGTCGACCCATTGAGGTATGTCGACAAGATACGACACACAGGCGATGCCACCCATTATAATATTTATTTCTGAATATTTACATTTCTTCAACGCTTTATCCGTGTAATTATAACATCCATTTACACTATCGTCACTGCTTTCTCCTGTTGGGGCATATATTTGAATGGCGTTTATGTTAAAAGTTCTGCCAATTACTTTTACCAATAGAACCCTGTCTGACACTGCCCAGTATCCTTAAACAGAGTTTAATGTTTGCTGATCCTAAACAATTGCTACACCTCAATGCCTTTCTTTTCCCCCAGAGTAAATAATCTTAACATCCTCCCCTGGCTTAATCCTTGTTCCTTTTCATCTCGTCTCGTATATTCCTTAACGATGCGGTAACGAATTCAGGTGAAAACGGCAATGACGTTTCCTGTAAACATAACGATAATTGAAGCTGTCAATATTGCAAATATTTAAACTGTCATACGAGATTCCAGATGTGACATCACGTGCATGATTTCACATGTCATCATATACATTATATCACATGTCAACATGTAAATAATTTCACATGTGAACACCTACGTGATTTCACTTGTCAACATATAAATGATTTATATATCAAAATATAAGTGATTTCACATGTCAATACATACGTGATTTCATATGTCGACACAGTTATAATGTCAGCTTCAAACACAATAATCATTTCAGTGTTAACACAGTAATGATTTCAGATGTCCACATTTGTGTCAGAATTTCAGTGTTAACACAGTACAGATTTCAGATGTCCACATTTGTGTCAGAATTTCAGTGTTAACACAGTACAGATATCAGATGTCCACATTTGTGTCAGAATTTCAGTGTTAACACAGTAAAGATTTCAGATGTCCACATTTGTGTCAGAATTTCAGTGTTAACACAGTAAAGATTTCAGATGTCCACATTTGTGTCAGAATTTCAGTCTGTCTACGCAGTTATCAATTCTATGTTCAACACAGCAATTATTTTTGCTGTCAACACTAATAAATATAGTTGTCTACACAGTAATGATCTGCCAACAAGCAAATCTGCCAACACAATAACGATCTCAGCTGTCAACATAATAATGAGAGCACCTGTCAAAACAGTAATGAATAAACCTGTCAACATAATAATGAGAGGACCTGTCAAAACAGTAATGAATAAACCTGTCAACATAATAATGAGAGGACCTGTCAAAACAGTAATTAATAAACCTGTCAACATAATAATGAGAGGACCTGTCAAAACAGTAATTAATAAACCTGTCAACATAATAATGAGAGGACCTGTCTATACAGTAATGAATAAACCTTTCAACACAATAATGAGAGGACCTGTCGATACAGTAATGAATGAATCTATCAATGCTGTAAATAATATATAGTACATATATGTCTACACAGTAAGGATCTGCCAACAAATAAATATGCCAACACAATAACGATCTCAGCTGTCAACATAATAATGAGAGGACCTGTCAAAACAGTAATGAATAAACCTTTCAACACAATAATGAGAGGACCTGTCAAAACAGTAATGAATAAACCTTTCAACATAATAATGAGAGGACCTGTCAAAACAGTAATGAATAAACCTGTCAACATAATAATGAGAGGACCTGTCAAAACAGTAATGAATAAACCTGTCAACACAATAATGAGAGGACCTGTCGATACAGTAATGAATAAACCTGTCAACATAATAATGAGAGGACCTGTCAAAACAGTAATTAATAAACCTGTCAACATAATAATGAGAGGACCTGTCAAAATAGTAATTAATAAACCTGTCAACATAATAATGAGAGGACCTGTCTATAACAGTAATGAATAAACCTTTCAACACAATAATGAGAGGACCTGTCGATACAGTAATGAATGAATCTGTCAATGCTGTAAATAATATATAGTACATAGATGTCTACACAGTAATGATCTGCCAACAAACAAATATGCCAACACAATAACGATCTTAGCTGTCAACACAATAATAACCACGCTTGTCAAAACAGTAATGAATAAACTAGAGAACATTGTGACAACTGGCAAGATTGAGGGGAAAAGAATAAGGCGAAGGCAGAGAGATAAATATCTTGACGGCTTAGCCAAATGGCTTGGTCGCGACAAGAACACAGAGCTGATCCGCGACTCTGGAGATTGTGTAAGATGACGAAACATGACCACCCTCGCTGATCGGCATAGCACATAAACATATGACTGCTGCGAAAGGCTTGCTATCGCAATGCGTAATTCAGCATTCCGCGTTTGAAACACAGCTGCGAGAAATTTGGCAGCAGACCGCCTTGTGTTGCTTTTCATACAATGGTATGAGCGCCTGTAGTTCAGAAAGCAATGGCAAACTACTGAACGTAAACTTGCCAAGAAATCACAAGCAGCCAGAAATGCTGGAGGTTGACTGCGATGACTGAAATTGTTGTCTCGTTTTACTCAGGCTGTACATACAAAATACTCCTTTTATTCACGATTATAAAACCACGTATGTTGTTGTTTGTCCATCAAGAATGATGATGACCATTAATTTCCTCCAGTGGGGTTGAAAGTATGGAGCCGTGAGTTGTAAGGTGGCTGATAAGGCCTATTTTGCTCGAAATGTTCTTTGGCAATGTGGGCAAAGAATGCTTGACTTTCCAGGATGAGGATCTCCTGCAGTGATTTTTCTGTCCAGCCTTTTCTTCACAGCTCTTGCAGTCCTGGTTACTTCACAAATGACTGCACCCTTATGTAATGATGTACGCCACGAATTACGGTCTTTAGTAGCAGTCTCCCAGATGTCAAGATGAATTCCAAAAGCTTTCAGTGAGATTTTCAGTGTCTGTTTTCTCTGGCCGCCTTGCAAATCGTTTACCACAACGCAGCTCGCCGTAAAAATATTGTTGGTACCACGAATAAGAAACTAAAGATAGGAGACACGGATGATTATAACTGTACAACTGGCAACATGCCAGTTAAACATTTGTTGCAGGAGTGCCCGACATATGCAGAATAGCGAAAAATAGTTTGGCCTACACCCGCTCCATTTGAGGAGAAAATCCACTGGGATATCAACAAGCTTAAGTTGACTGCCACTTTATTTGCATTAATTCCTATCGACGTCTGACGGTGAACGAAGAAAAAAGAATAATATTTGGCAACATCTTGGAGATAATTTAGCCAGTAATATTTAGCGCTAAGCTAGAACTTATACAGTCACAGTTTGTATCAAACGCTCACAACAGGTCAGAGTTCAGTTCTCTGTGTTGCATTAACACACAGGCATTTGGCCGTCTTGATAGACGGTAGTTCGTGATGGAGTTATACCTCTCCATAGCAGAACGCCTGGGCTGAATTGTAGACACCATGTGTTGCCCATGCAGCATGATCACTCTCTCGACCTGCCTAATTTACTCCAGAGGAAAGGTAACACCACTACGTCTAGATCAGACAAGCAGCAAAAGCTGCCGGATTTGCAAAGTAATGCTCTTTCTCTTTCTTTCGTTGTTGTTTCTTTGCGAGACCTTAATACATTTCTTGTCACGAGGGGATTTTCCCCAAAGGTTTATGCTTTTAAGAGATTATGGGGTTGGGGTGCGTTTGCCAGCTTTTAACTCACTCGTAGTTCATACACGTGTACTCTTACTTCCAGTGCATTAGACTGATGTTTGTGCATGAATTAGCGTTCCATATTACCAGTGTCCCTTGCCATCAGACCAACCCACTCCGACTTCTGAGGTATTGGTAATTTACGTCCCCAAGTCAATGACGAAAATCAGGGTGTTAATCCAACTAACAGGTGTAGGGTTGAACCCGCTACCTCATCATTAGCGCACCGGAAGTTTAAGAGCCAGCCCTCTTATCCATTCGATCATGCTGACCTCTTAAGGGATATTAAATAAAGAACAATCAAGTGTAGTGATTGGAGTTCGCAAAACAACAACAACAACAACAACAACAACAACAACAACGATAACAACAATAAATATAAATATAAAATATGTCCTTCAATACCAACCGCATACAAATTATCTTACGTGAATGCTGAACACACCCTTACGTTTATTTTTGCTCTAACGTAAAATATGTATGTAACAACTGCCTCGTATAGCCTAATCACAGCAGACTAGTCAGAAGTGAAAGTTCGTCCGAGAAATATTACACACAATCCAATGCCCCGAGTTTAGTATCCGTTTCCACGGAAAGTGCACAACATTAAACACGCGTAATTGCAATTATAAGTCTCCAGGATAGAAAATTAAGTTACACTTAGTTGCATCCACTTATATTCTCTTGTTTATGTGACCTACATCAGGGACAACAGTAACTAGAACAATGCCTGTTTCCCCTGTACTTTTGTGTCACCTAGACTGGTGGACATGTGAGATCACCTGTCACATTTACCTGGGCACACCTGAATTCAAAGGTATGACGCGAATTTATTTCGCCGCGTGAGGTGTGTCAACTGCTCTGTTGTCGTTACTTGCAGCGGGCGACCTGGAAAGAAGCTCAGTCGCTTATGTAAAAATATTCTGGTGGGTCAGGGATAGGTAGACACCGCGTTAGGCGTTTGTTTAATGACGTTTCATTACGCACGATTATTGACCATTACTGATGTTCTTCTTCTTATTGTTCTTTCTGTTCTTTTACTTCTTCTTCTTCTTCTTCTCTTCTTCTTCTTCTTCTTCTTCTTCTTCTTCTTCTCTTCTTCTTCTTCTTCTTGAAGTAGGAGTGGGTTGACCTGAATGCGAGGGACACTGGTAACAGTGAAAGCTAATCCACACACACAAATCAGTCTAGTGCACAAGACGTTGTAGTGCGGGTATGGACCGCGCTTGAATTCAAAGCGGACCGACGCAACAAATCTCATCCTCCTACTCAAGACTTGAGAGCATCCAACTGAACTCTCTTGCCTATCCCCTGGACCAGGTCTAGACGCAATTCCCTCAAATAGGTTTCGAATACACAAGACACGGTTGCGCGAAGAAGGATGTGGCGATACAAAACGGGAAAAGAAGACCATGTGGAGAATCAATAAGTAAACCTAAACATCGTCATCTCATCTCACCTCTGTTCCTCTTGTACCTTGCGGTGTCAAGGTGAAGCAAACACAGCGGGAGAGAGCCTGTTTATGAGCTTCATCTATCGAGATTCCCGTGGACTCTGTTATTCCCTCTGTTCATCGTTTACATGGTCGGCCTCTTCTTCTCCTTCCATTTGGACAATACGTCATTGCTTGTTGTGGTATACTGCCAGATGGTAGCCTAGTTATGTGTCCGAACCATTTAACTTTCTTTTCACTAATTAAATCTACCGCTGCTATTACTCCCACTTTAGTCCTAGTATATAATTTCTGATTTTTTTTAAAAATCATCTTGATACTTGAGTATTATTCTCAGTAATCTCATTTCCATTGCTGCAAATTTTATTTTCTGTTTCCTCTTCTGATATTGTCCAGGTTTGGCATTGGTAGCATAGAGTTGGTGGGGAGATTGTGTTAGCCTAAACATTGCGACTCAACACAAGGCCAAGGAAATAAACTAGCAGTAACCAAAATGCTGCTTGTAAATCAAGGGAGCATAAGCGTTAACAAATATGTTAACATGAAGTACAGATGAGGAAATAAATTAGGAATGTATCCGATAAATGACATGCCACACCTTGTCCTCCGACTGTGCGTCTGTCTGTTGTGTGTTTGTCTGTCGGTGTATATGTTTGAGTGTGTGTATGTGTCTCTCTGACTGCATGTTTGTCTATCTATCTGTCGATTGCTAAGAAGCATACCCGTCTTTCTGTCTATGTGTTTGCGAATAGTAATAAAGGAATAAATGCACGAACGAACAAAAATGTGCATCTGTCTGTCTGTCTGTCTGTCTGTCTGTCTGTCTGTCTGTCTGTCTGTCTGTCTGTCTGTCTGTCTTTGTCTATGACTGGGCCAGATATTCTACCTGTGTTAGTGTGTGAATATAGTGAATGGAGAAATGTATGAACTAATGTGTGTGTGACTGTGTGCATATGTTATTGTGATTGTATGTATGTATGTATGTGTGTGTGTGTGTATGTGTGAGTGGGTGGGTGTGTGAATATGAATCGATATATAAATGTATGAATAAATGTGGGTGTAATTGTGTGTGGATGTCAATGGTATTCTGTGTTTATATTATTGTGTAATTGTGTGTGTTTGTGTGTGTGTGTGTGTGTGTGTGTGTGTGTGTGTGTAGGGCAGGGGGTAGTGGATGTGCGAATATCAATGACTGGATAAATCTATGAACAGATGTGTGTGTGTGGTTGTGTGTATGTTATTGTTAGTGTGTGTGTGTGTGTGTGTGTGTGTGTGTGTTGGGCGGAGGGGGTATGTGGATAGGTTGGTGTGTGGGTGTGTGAATAACGATGGAGGTGATATGCTGTCGTCGATATTAATTAGGCCTGATTTCTGTGAATTAGTTAACTGGCATAACAAAGAGTAACACCACCTCACTTCTATAAACCTACAACAGTAACGACACCGCACTTGTATAAACCTACAACAGTAACAACACTATACACTTTGAAACCTACAACAATACCAACAGCTTGCATAAGCCCGACTCAGGTAACAATCACAGACTGAAATAGAAGCGGTATTCCTGGACACAAACACTAACTATCCTACAGGCATGTCTAGCCAAATAGAATTAATTTCTTAGCCATCTCCGTTTGGGTTTCACAAAGTCAGTTAACAGACCGTCCTCTTTGCACAACGAACTAATAGTCCATAAAGCAGATCGCCTGAATATCTCACCTCAGAGTCGAGTCATTTACTCGTTCTGCCTCCCCGCGGACATTCAGGATGACAGTCTTGTCCATTGTTCAAAACTACTCCATTTTGTCTCATCTCATCTCACCATGTTCCTCTTGTACCTTGCGATGTCGAGGTGAAGTATAAGTTGAGTTGAGTTGAGTTAAGAACCGACATCACTGCACTCAGGACATTCCTATACGTGCTCCGTCCCCTCGTTCAACAGCCAGCGAAGAGTCATACTACTAACCGTTCCCTCCGCTGATTAAAAGTTCTCCTGGTCTTCCCTCTCAATTTTGAGATTCTTCCAGAACCCCTGCCGATCCCCCGCAATCTCATTCTTTCTACATATGGGTTCTTAATCTGTTCCTCCGCCTTCTCCACCTGGTCCCACAAGCGCATGACCACCTCCCCCTTGTCCATAGGCAAACTACCACCAAGAGGTGCATTCCCTGCTAGCCTATCAGCCTGTTCATTCCCCCGTACATCCGCATGGCCAGGGCAAAATATCCATACAATTCTCACAATCTGTGACCTCTGAAGCGACGAGAGGCATCCACTCGAAACATTCCTTTCTCCACCTTTCTAAGCATACTCTTTGAATCCGTAATGAATACAACGTGTGTTGCAGTGGTCTTCTCTAGCCACCGGAATGCCACTATTACTGCCTCCACCTAAGTGAAGTATAAATAGTGGGAGAGTACCCGCTTATGGGCTTCATGTATCGATATTCCCATGGACTCTTGTTATTCCCTGCTTCCAACCGTTTACGTGGTCGGCCTCTTCCTCTGCTTCCCTCTGGTCTGTACATCATTGCTTGTTGTGGTATACTGTTAGTTGGTAACCTACTTGCATGGCCAAACCATTTGACTTGCTGCCTTCTAATAAAATCTGGTGCAGCTACAACGCTCACTTTAATCCTGATTTCTTCATTTCTGATCTTATCTCTTCTTGATACATTGAGTATTCTTCTCAGGAATCTCATTTCTGTTGTTGTGATTTTTCTTTTTCTTTTTTTTCTGTCATTATGCAAATTTGGCATTGGTAACATAGAGTTGCTGGGAAGATTTTTTTTTTTCATTTTGTAATGTGTGCAAATGTATGTTTTATTTAGAATGTGATATATATTTCATTTTAACTTGTTATTTTCTCGAATTTGTTCAAAAGTGTTGATGTTTCTCCCTGACTCATGCACGGCGATAACTGTGGATATTTCACAAAATTGGAAAAGGATGGTATTTGCCATTCCTGGGATAGTGGATCGAACGACTAAGCTTCTCATTTAAGGGCAATAATCTCACATGACCTTATTTTCGTGGACACATAATAAATCCATTAGCAGTCGGTATGGAAAAGTGCAAGCAGCATGGGTCGCTTCCCATCCTACATTTTAACAATTAAAAATCCTACTCACAAATGAAATTGTATAGCGTGTGTGATTTTGATACAGTAATGATTGCAGACAATGAGCAGTATCTGCACCATTTAGTAGATGCGGTTGTTGCACACAGTGAACAACAAGGGTTAGAATTAAATTGTAAGAAGACACAGATTATGGTCGTCACTAGGAAGAAGGAAATACCACAATGTAATATACAAGTAAATGGGAATACTCTCAAAATAGTGAATCGGTACAATTATCTCGGAATAATCATAACATCTGGTAGGAGATGTCTTAAAGAGTTTAGAACAAGAATTGCCATGGCAAAAGTAGCCTTTTGCAAGAGGAAAAACATACTGACCAAAAAACAGATGTCATTTGCAACGAGAAAAAGAGTGTTGTGGTGCTACACAGAACCTGGACTTTTGTATGGATGTAAAGCGTGGACAATGAGCAGTCAAGATGGAAATAAAAAACATCTGATGGCTGTGAAAATGTGGTTTCTGAGGAAAATGCAATAATGAAGAGACAGAAAATCCAACGACCAAGTACTACAAAAAACAAATGAAAACCGTAAACATATTAAAGAAATTAGTCGTAGACAGTCACAACCTTTTGGCATTGTTTTGAGAAGAAATACATTGGAGAACTTGGTAACAACTGGCAAGATCGATGGGAAGAGAACAAGGGGAAGGCAGATAAGTAAATACCTGGATGGCTTGGCCACGTGGTTTGGTCGAGGCTAGAACTCAGAGCCCATCCACAACTCTGGTGATCACGTGGGATGGCGAAGCATGACCGCCCATGCTTATCGGCATGGCACTTGATGATGGGGATTTTAAAATGTACACGTTGCGATACTCCCCCATGTTATAGAGTTAATGCACTGTGCCGAGATTCTCCTTTTGTTATATACGAAGAGACTGAAACACTTAGGTTTATACCGATGCGCAATGAAAGAGACCCTAAACAACATAAAAAATCGTGGATGGCACCACCCAATTTACAAACCCCTTACTGCAAGACACTACACAATTCTGTTCTAACATTAAAGACACATTCTTTCGTAAACTCCCACAGTCATTTTGTGTGTGCATAATTTTTGTAATGTATGTATCACACTTAAACAATCTTTACCCCTCCCAATTTACTCGTAAGCCTTTTCTGCATTGAACAGAAGCATGTCCAAACATTCAGAAACGCTTCGTGGCGATGGCGTTGCGAACGCGATTTGTAATGCCGCTTACCCGTGTTCGAAACACAGCTGCGACCGATTTGGCAGCAGACCGTGTCGCGCTGGTTTTAACGTGTTGGTATGGGAGCCGGTTGTTCAGAAAGCAATGACAAACTACTGAACGTAAACTTGCCAAGACATCAACAACGGCAGGAAAATGCTGGTGTTGACTGCAACGTCCTGTAAGGGCTATGCAACTTTTGAAAAAAAAATTATCTATCGAGTTATCTGCAGGTGCACATTTTCAAGTAGTCGCTTCTAAGTGGCTTTTCTAGCCATATACATGAGTCATTCAGACACAAATATTATTATTGCACATTCACATCCTGCTGGCCGTGCCTTCGTCTCTTTGTTAGTGCTTTGAGTTTGTTTTCCAAACGTTTCAGGAATTGGTTCAGTCCGTAGACTGCCTGTCTAAGGCTGTGCCCCCCCCCCCCCCCCCACCTTTTTCTTTCTATCTGGTCTATCTGCTCCAGGTATAGATGCAGGCTTTTATCTTTGTCACCGAGGTCATTTAGAGCACCATTGATGCTGAGCGCGATGTGTTTCATCTCCATTGTCAGCAGGTTCATCTTCTTTCATCATTATCATCCAGTGCCTTGCCGGCTGGAGTGGGTGATTATGCCTCTCCACAAATTACGATCTCCGACGGCATGGATCAGTTCGTGGTTTGACTCCCTTCCGTGCCATGACACAAGACTGCCAAGAATCTTCTCAAGCTGTCTTTCTCTATCTCTCCGAAAATTTGTCCGGTTGTCACAATATGTTCCAGATTTTGTTTCTCATAACGTGGCCAAAAAACTATGTTCATCTTCTCCAAAAACTTGTACTCTTCATTGGTGCAATCCAGCTCTTCTTTGAGTTACTCTGCAGTTTCTGAAATGCTTCTCTGCCGAGCACGACCATTTCTGATGGTGCCAAGAAAATGTTCTTATTGACAGTCTCTGCCTCAGGCTCGTTCTGCTTATCTTTAGAATGAGTACCAATATGCGGAGGTGCGGGGGAATGAATTTGCTGATAGGCTGGCAGGGAATGCACCTCTTGGTGGTAGATTGCCTATGGACAAGGGGGAGGTGGTCGTGCGCTTGTGGGACCAGGTGGAGAAGGCGGAGGAACAGATTGAGACCCATATGTGGAAAGAATGAGATTGCGGGGGATCGGTAGGAGTTCTGGAAGAATCTCAAAACTGAGAGGGAAGTCCAGGAGGACTTTTAATCAGATAGCGGTGGGAACGATTAGTAGTATGACTCTTCGCTGGCTGTTGAACGAGGGGACGGAGCACGTATGAGAATGTCCTGAGTGCAGTTATGTCGGTTCTTAACTCAACTCATCTAAACTCATGAATACAAATATCACTTTGTAAATTAGCATCCACAGTTTTGTTTTGTGAGTCAGCCATTTTTTAAAGCGAAATTCCGGAAGGAAGCGCAATGGCCACTGACATGTCGGTTAGGTTTATTCCTCTTTAAGTTGTCCGCATGGTGCTGTACATTCATCATTAGTGAGAGGCATCATTGCTTCATCATGAAGCCGGGTAGTCAAGGGCACACCAGGTATCATTGCTTCATCATGAAGCCGGGTAGTCAAGGGCACACCCAGGTATCATTGCTTCATCATGAAGCCGGGTAGTCAAGGGCACACCAGGTATCATTGCTTCATCATGAAGCCGGGTAGTCAAGGGCACACCAGGTATCATTGCTTCATCATGAAGCCGGGTAGTCAAGGGCACACCAGGTATCATTGCTTCATCATGGAAGCCGGGTAGTCAAGGGCACACCAGGTATCATTGCTTCATCATGAAGCCGGGTAGTCAAGGGCACACAGGTATCATTGCTTCATCATGAAGCCGGGTAGTCAAGGGCACACCAGGTATCATTGCTTCATCATGAAGCCGGGTAGTCAAGGGCACACCAGGTATCATTGCTTCATCATGAAGCCGGGTAGTCAAGGACACACCAGGTATCATTGCTTCATCATGAAGCCGGGTAGTCAAGGACACACCAGGTATCATTGCTTCATCATGAAGCCGGGTAGTCAAGGACACACCAGGTATCATTGCTTCATCATGAAGCCGGGTAGTCAAGGACACACCAGGTATCATTGCTTCATCATGAAGCCGGGTAGTCAAGGACACACCAGGTATCAGTGCTTCATCATGAAGCCGGGTAGTCAAGGGCACACCAGGTATCATTGCTTCATCATGAAGCCGGGTAGTCAATGGCACACCAGGTATCATTGCTTCATCATGAAGCCGGGTAGTCAAGGGCACACCAGGTATCATTGCTTCATCATGAAGCCGGGTAGTCAAGGGCACACCAGTATCATTGCTTCATCATGAAGCCGGGTAGTCAAGGGCACACCAGGTATCATTGCTTCATCATGAAACCGGGTAAGTCAAGGGCACACCAGGTATCATTGCTTCATCATGAAGCCGGGTAGTCAAGCGCCACACCAGGTATCATTGCTTCATCATGAAGCCGGGTAGTCAAGGACACACCAGGTATCATTGCTTCATCATGAAGCCGGGTAGTCAAGGACACACCAGGTATCATTGCTTCATCATGAAGCCGGGTAGTCAAGGGCACACCAGGTATCATTGCTTCATCATGAAGCCGGGTAGTCAAGGGGCACACCAGGTATCATTGCTTCATCATGAAGCCGGGTAGTCAAGGGCACACCAGGTATCATTGCTTCATCATGAAGCCGGGTAGTCAGGGCACACCAGGTATCATTGCTTCATCATGAAGCCGGGTAGTCAAGGGCACACCAGGTATCATTGCTTCATCATGAAGCCGGGTAGTCCAAGGGCACACCAGGTATCATTGCTTCATCATGAAGCCGGGTAGTCAAGGGCACACCAGGTATCATTGCTTCATCATGAAGCCGGGTAGTCAAGGGCACACCAGGTATCATTGCTTCATCATGAAGCAGGGTAGTCAAGGGCACACCAGGTATCATTGCTTCATCATGAAGCCGGGTAGTCAAGGGCACACCAGGTATCATTGCTTCATCATGAAGCCGGGTAGTCAAGGGCACACCAGGTATCATTGCTTCATCATGAAGCCGGGTAGTCAAGGGCACACCAGGTATCATTGCTTCATCATGAAGCCGGGTAGTCAAGGGCACACCAGGTATCACAAAACAACGTTGTAGTTGTTGAGGTGGACGTTCTTCAGTCGCTTATACTTTCAGACCAACCCCAGCATCAGCCACAACCATGTAGCAGCCACAACCATGTAGCAGCCACAACCATGTAGCAGCCACAACCATGTAGCAGCCACAACCATGTAGCAGCCACAACCATGTAGCAGCCACAAACACACATGAACGACAACCATGCATCAGTCATAGCCAGGCAGAAACCACAAACAATCAAACATAACCATGTTTTAACCACGCACCAAACACTATCACGCACCCCACACAACCGCGCACAACACACAACCACACACCACACACAGCCACGCAATACACACTGCCACAGCCACACACAACCACTCACCACACACAACCACGCACGACATAAAACCACTCACGACGCACAACCACGAACCATACACAGTCACGCACCACACACAGCCACGCACCACACACAGCCACGCAATACACACAGCCACGCCCACACACAACCACTCACCACACACAGCCACGCGCGACACACAACCACGAACCATACACAGCCACGCAATACACACAGTCACGCACCACACACACAACCACGCATCACACACAACCACGCACCACACACAACCACGCACCACACACCACCATGCACCACACACCACCATGCACCACACACAGCCACGCAGTACACACAACCATGCACCACACACAACCACCCATCACACACAACCACGCACCACAGACAACCACTAACCACACACAACCACGCACCACACACAGCCACGCAATACATATAGCCATACCCACACACAACCACGCACCACACACAGCCACGCAATACACACAACCACGCACGACACACAACCACGCACGACACACAACCACGCAATACACACAGCCACGCACGACACACAACCACGACCACACACACAACCATGCACCACACACAACCACGCACCATACACAACCACACACCACACACAACCACACACCTCACACAGAACCCGAGCGTAGTCCACAGTGGATTGATCTTGCGTGAGGGTTACCTTTCCCTGTTACTATTGTCCCCCGCCATCAAGCAAACCCACTCCGACTTAAGAGGTACTTGTGATTTACGTCACAAAATCAAGGACGTGGTGTGATCCAACAGTAGGAAAAGAATTCACTACCCAGCCACCAGCGCACGAGAAATTTAAGAGCGAGCGCTTTCAAGCTTCCGCCACGCGACTTCCCCTCACGTACTTATTATGTCTTGCTCCAATTATGACGCTGACATTTTCAGCAGCTATTCCATCTAATACAACCGTCATAGGATATTATTTCACCTGTACAAAGTATACACAGACTCTCGCCTTTCTCCGAGCAGGATATATATCTTACCATCCATACAGATCGTATTATCCGTATTATGTAAACTTTACAACCTGATTCGTACGTGGTATTTTTCCAGACTTAGCTAGTTGCATATCCTTTACAGGACGTCGCAGTCAACCTTAGAATTGTATGGTTGTTCGTGACTTCTTGGCAAGTTTACGTTCAGTAGTTTGCCATTTTTTTCCTGAACTACCGACACCCATACCATTGTGTGGAAACCAACGCAAGGCGGTTTGCTTCCAAGTCACTCGCAGCTGTGTTTCGAACGCGGTATGTGGGATTACGAATTGCGTTCGTAACCCCTTCCGCCACAGAGCCGGCATTTAAACTTCCCCCTGCCCCCTTCCAACCCTCTCGGCCCCTCTCCATGTAGTTTGCCAGAACAGCGACCCCAGTCCGACCCTGTTTCACTTGAACGCGAGCACGGTGTACCAATTTCTATCCAAGAGGTTGGCAAATAAAGGAGACTTCGAACACGGTGGTCAGACGGTTCATTTAAAATTATCTTCGTGACAAACTGACAAGGTCAGGGTGATTATCGATGTCACAGGAGGCCATGGAAATCTGCAGACAAGAGCAGCGACTTTTTAAACGAAACGAATACATGAGGTGAGAACAATGAGAGAAGAAAAGTGCATTCATAGAGCACGCATATAGTCGTCCCTTTTAGTCGCTTCAGTTCAATTTTTGTGTTTGTGTTGTGGTCTGTTCATCTACCCATCAGCCTATCTACTTTTCCATTCACCTGTCTGTCTGTCTATTGATCGATCTATCGATCGATATATCGATCAATTGATTGATCAATCTTCCATCCATCCATTCATTCATTCATCCATTCAACCCTCTATGCCAGAGACCGAATATTTGTTAGCAGCGGGTTGTTGTTTGCTTGGCTTTCCAAAGCTTGAAAGCTATCTTTCTTTGGTTGTGGCGAGCTGTAATATTGATGTTGTTCGCAACCTTGGGTTTTGCGGCTCGTTGGATCAATCACAATAGGTGCTGGCAATCTGTTATACAGGCTTGTGGCTTGAAGTTCTAATTGCGACGCTCGTACACATATACATTTCTTTAGTGCATCATGACTGTTCTCTGAGGGCCGGTATTGCAGATTTCACAACAGTAACTACAAAACCTAACCACAAATGTAGAGGCACATTTTGTGGCCGTGCTACGGAGCTAAGAACCACGTCTCAGCTCGACGGTGATTAAAACCCAACTGATTGACTGCAGGAGACGTTGTTCCCTGCTCAGGAACCCACCTCGCTATTTTCACGCAAGGCATGATTCTCAATTTTCTCTTCTTCACGTCGGACTGCGTGAAGCTGTAGGCTGTCTGTGCCGAGTGGCCCATGACCTAATCTTGGTCCATGTCTGTCACCATCATTTGTATGCCTCAAGGCTCAATACTAGGTCCGCTACTTTTTGCAGTTTATATTAACGACCTTCCTTTATAACTCAATACTACATGTGATCTATTTGCAGAAGATTGTACTATATATAGTAGTCAGGAGAACCGTGGTGAATTAGAAAGTTATTTACAAAAAGAACTTGATAATCTTACTAGATAGAGCAAAACCACTTGTGTCGTGAGCCGAAACACGCTGCGGGATTTGCTGAGGAGGGGATCTTAGCACTTATGCACTAAATGGTTCGATATGCAATGAGGATGATCTGTCGACTAACTAGCTAGCTAGCTAACTAACTAACTAACTAACTAACTAACTAACTGTAGTCGATGGTAAAAGAGAAAGGGAGACAATCATAAAGACTGATGCTTCCTTCACTACGGTGCTAAGAGGTAAAGAGTAGTTCTGACTTCGTTACGGCCAAAGAAGAAAAATAGTGAAAAGAGAGAGAACCTCACACCGCCTCAACCAACAAAAAAAGATGATAGTGATTAGATAAGAAGATATACGAGATCTCGGACAGAGGCAGAAACTATTTTATAGATGTTCACACAGGAAACACCATGTTTGAGCCCAAGCGATGAATTAAGGTGTTAGATTGTGGTAGAAATAGTGACTGTAAAAAGTAAAAACTAAAAGAGACTAAACAAACAAATCAAGGACAAATAAACAAGCTCTTTATTTCTTCTAACAGCACATTGCATGTCAATAACAGATACAATAGACAACTGTATATACCAAATCACCACAGTGGGTAACCCCTAACCAATCAACAGCACTTAAGACAACAGGGTACACCAAGTACCACAACACAGGTGCTCCAAGCAATAGCTGGTTAGACTGACACAATAAAGAACCTTGACACAAGCAACACTGCACAGACAATAAGGCACTACAAAAACATAGGTTACACAACATAAACCCCAAGACAGCGACATAAACAAAGAGTTGTGACACAATTTACTATCCCACCAAGAACCCAGGCCTGCTGACACTAACTAGTCAGCCGCTCCTGTAACAATGGAAAACACAATCTATGATTATCATGGTAAAGACAACATATTAAACACATGAAGCAATGAGCACATGCAATATAACATTTGAATTAACCCACATATAACAAATGTCTTCCATCAAATTATCCACTTTGCTATTCCCTCTAGTTGTACTATTGCTATCATGAGACTACATCTCTAATGGTTAAATGCAGCAATCAATGCTGCATCATCAGATCACCTACTATTGTCTTCTCCAGTTGTGCCACTGCTGTCATGAGATTACACTTGATATTGCTAGGATGGAACACCTTCTAATGCAACAACCTCAGCCTGTTCCACCTCCCCATACAGCCCAGCATTCACTTACAGAATGTCTTCAGTTCAGGGAGGTCATTACCTACAGGTCTCTGGTCCAACACAACTTCTCATCCCCAACAGCACAGGCTGACAATACCACCCATAAATGCCAATGTTACACAGCAACACTAATCAACTTGTCAAAATCAACTCCAAACACAACTCAGCTACACCGGTGTACAACGACTCTAACAGGACAACACCATTTGAACATGTACCCAGGACATAAATACAGTCCAATGCACCAACAGCAATCAAGCAGACATAAGATATGCAATTCAATATGGCATCACAAGGACACACACCTTTGTACTGATGACAGCTAGACAACATCAATATACCAGAGGTACAGTTCTACACATGACACCAACAACAATCAGGACACAGGCTATAACATAAGTCACCGACAACAACTCAGACATATAACATACATCGCGACATAAAACATCACAATCATCAAATGATTACTCTCACCATAGCCATCACCACAACCACAATCATCTTAGCTGATATCACTACATGATCAGCCTCAACATAGTCATCACCACAATCATAATCACCATCACAATCATCAAATGGTCACTCTTACCATAGCCGTCACTACAATCATAATACCCAATGCACCACCTTTCCCCCATCTTCTGTCATTTAAATACCTAAACTTATGAGGGATGCCATATGATATAGGACACACTGCTCCTGCAATGTCCATGTTTTGATAAAGGATATCAACAACAATATGACATCACACACATTACCGCATGATATTATAAATTAATAACCAACAGGTAAAACATGTTTAACTATGAAAAGTAAAGGAAACAGGAATAACCATATTTGTAGAATGTGCAAATGCAACACTTGCACATGGGTGAATCACAACATTCACAGAAGGTTACAGATAAACATGTATTACACCCTTAAGACAGTTCATAAAATGAATACACCATAGTATCAAGTAAGAGTGCCTCATCCATATGAGACATGATCAAAGCATAACCATGTTCATGGGCAGAAACAGAATATCAGCACTAATATAATAAACAGTGTACTATATATATTATGTCATTATTACACACTAATGACCAATAAGTGTTATTCAAGGCCCAACACAATCAGTGTAATATTATTTGTGAGTGGACAGCAAATGTACAGTTGTGCGCTCTGTTCCCCACCATTCTTCCTATGATGCACCGGTTATAAATTTTGCCATCTTACGCTTCATGTCACACGACAAATACATATTAATATCTCTGCGAAGGGTGGTACGCAGTACTAAATCACATCCTCTCCACCGTGCGACAACCGCCATGCTTAACTTAGGACAGAATCCCAGTCACTGATTCCATCAACAACTTGATACACCTACACAAACATTACTGCATCCTGGTAGCAGATGTGACACCAGACTTCAATGCTAAATGAGAAACCCTCTTTACCAATATCAGTTCCAGATGCACCTGCCTGTTCTCCCTCAGTAAAGCCACACTTCATTCGCAGTTACGATTACGCAATGATTGCTGATACGAACCCCGCATATTAAGATGCATTATTTCCTACGCCTAGTGGCTATCAATCTGCATGGCGCCCCTACAATTCAACACATTATTTCCTTCACTTCTATTTATTACCTACATGTCCTAACTACATAGCTTAAACATTAACCCATCATTGCCACATATAACATGTAAGTATTCTCTGCTTTACACATGTTATAAATATTACACCTATATTATGGTTATTTTCCCTACTCATAAGCATTCAATTTTAGGCATGGTCTCTTCATCAACTAATATTTTATGACCTCATACATCTCAATTTACACCTCATACATATATCTTGGTGAATCTCCCACTTTTTTTGCTAGCTTGGAACATTTACAGAGGGACAGCACAAAATCAATCACTACCTATTTGGCCAGTAACACAGTGTCCTAGGATAATCATGTAAAATACATTCTCAACAAAATAATCTTGTGCCAGCATGGCTGGCATGACATGACATCAGTCTCTACCATATTTAACCACCACTAATGACCTATCTTCGTATTTCACATCACCATTGTCTGATTGCTGGCATCTCTATGAATTAAATGTTATATTCCTAAAACCTCAGGGACGTTACATTGATCTGTAGAACAGCTCACTTTAGTAATACTCATCTACATTATCTATTTATATTTCTTTGTTCCTACAAGCTCACCTAACTAGCAATTATTTTCACCCACGCGTTCCACCATGTAAACACTTTCAAGTTGGTAAACTGGCGTGCGCTGCGATTATACAAATATTTATTAAATTAAACATTTTAAACTTAATCATTTAAAACTTACAGTTTTGTCACAACATTAGTTGACACAGATCAACTCAGGGAATTGTTCCCACACCTGACAACAACAGAACAGCACTGAACTGAAGGCCATGCTGCCCGCATCTCTCATCAGCACAAAGGACTGCTACAAGGAAAAATGGCCTCCGGTCTTTGTGATAAAGTGGCGTTTCCGGCGTGGCCAGGACCGTACGGTTTTCACAGACCAAACTAAGTGCCTTGGTTTGGCGCTGTGACATAACTAACTAACTAACTAACTGACTGACTGACTCACTGACTGACTGGCTGGCTGGCTGGCTGGCTGGCTGGCTGACTGACTGACTGACTGACTGACTAACTAACTAACTAGTTGGAGCAATGAAAACCGCATGTAAATTAACATTGACAAAACCAAATCCATGCTAATAACTGTCATTTACTGCCAATATAGTACGTTGAGCCTGAGGAATTAAGGTCGCTTGGCTATTGCAGGCGCCGCGAACTGTGCAGATTAGGAGTTTCTTTTTTCCCCCAACAGAAAAAAATCCCACACCTTACCGAGGGATGGAACCCGGGTCTCCCGAAGGAGAGTCTGGGGTTCTGGCAACTCGCCCAGCCGCACAAAACCTCCAGACACTAGCCATGACTGGGGCACCGCTTGAACTCTGCATAGACCAGTTTTTTGTTGTTGTTGTGTTCACATATCCCTTTTAGGACATCGCTGTCAACATCATCATCTTTCAGCTGATTGTTGGTTTCTTTGCAAGATTACGCTCAGTAGTTTGCCATTGCTTTCGGAGCGACCGGCTCACATACACCATAAGTTAACGACGCGGCTAGACCTGGACGAAAGCACGCGAATGTTGTTCTCTGCATTCTATATTCAATTACATCTCGATTATTGTTCCACAGTCTGGAATGGTTGCCCTAGCTCTAATATGAAACGACTGTGTTCTATTCAAAAGCGGGCTATACGTCTAGTTTCTGTCACAAAGCACACTGAAAGTAATAATTTATATAATCATCTAAGGCTTCTACCACTTCGGAAGCGTTTCATTTTTAACAAAGCTAAACCCCAGAGTATCTTCAACCGTTGACTCAATCTCATACAATGAACAGCAAGCGCTTAAATTTATTATATGTTCCAAAACCTAGATTGGACTTACACAAAACATGCTTTGCGTATTCTGGTGCCCACTTATGGAATGACCTTCCAACAGATTTGAAAACTCCAATGAGTCCCTACACATTCAACAGAAAATTATTTCAATACTTACTCCATACCGACTATATGCCGCCATAAGACACCTATTGGTATCATTTTTCACTATGTGTGTTTAAGTGAGAGAGTGAGAGTGAACATGTAAAAGAGTGAGTGAGAGAATAAGAGTGAGACGAAGAGAACGAGAGAGAGAGAGTGTGTATGTCTGTCTGTGAGAGAGATAGAATAAAAGAGAGTTTTATAGAGTGAGAGCGAGTGATTGTGGGTGGAAGAGAGAGAGAGAGAGAGAGAGAGAGAGAGAGAGAGAGAGAGAGAGAGAGAGAGAGAGTGAAAGAGAGAGAGTGAAAGAGAGAGAGCGAGAGAGAGTGAGACAATGAGAGAGTTAGTTTGTGAAAGAATAAATAAAGAGAGAGAGAAAGTGAGGGAGAGCAAGAGAGAGAGAGAGATAGAGAGAGAGAGAGAGAGATAGAGAGAGAGACAGAGAGAGAGCGAGAGAGAAAGAGAGAGAGACAGAGACAGAGAGAGAGAGAGAGAGAGAGAGAGAGAGAGAGAGAGAGAGAGAGAGAGAATTGCGCGCACGCTTGTCATGTGACATTTTTCTGTATCCTCATCTTTCATATTATCATTTTTACTACCACTTGATTTTAACATGTACTTTATGCACTGCGTATTTCATCATGCTTATGTAAATTCTAGGAATTATATTATTTATTGAATTACATCACTATTTTTTTTCGTTACACAATGTGTAACATATTGTTTTCATTTTTACCATTTCTGTCCATTTTGTGAGGATGCTGACGATCATCATCGGTATATATGCGTGTGTAAAGTGTGGGAGTTTGTTCATATTAGATTTAGTGAGCATGTGAGCCTTTATGTGTCTAGATCTGTAAGTATGGGTCTGGGTGGATGGGTCGGTGTGTATACACTTATATGTGTCTCTATATGTGTGTTTTATGTGTGCGTAGGTGGATGCGTGGGCGTGTATATGTATGTATGCGTGTCTATGTGGGTGTATTTGTGTATGTGCATGCATTTGTGTGTTTATGTATGCGTGTATGTGAGTGTTTATGTATATGTGGGTGTATGTGTGTATGTGGGTGTACGTGTGTGTATATGTGTGTATGTTTGTGTGCTTGTGTGTGTGCTTGTGTGTGTGTGTGCTTGTGTGTGCTTTTGTGTGTGCTTGTGTCTGCTTGTGTATGTAGGTGCGCGTATGCGACTATGTATGTTTATGTGTGTGCATGTCTGTATGTGTGTATATGTGTGTATGAGTCTGTGAGTACGTGTGTAAGTGTGTGTATGTGTGCGCATATATTTGTGTAGGTGTGTATGTGCGTGTGTATATGTGTGTATATGTTCCTGTGTGTTTATATATGTGTGTATGTACGTGTGTATATGTGTGTATATGTTCCTGTGTGTTTATATATGTGTGTATATGTTCCTGTGTGTTTATATATGTGTGTATATGTTCCTGTGTGTTTATATAGGTGTGTATGTGCGTGTGTATGTGTGTGTATATGTTCCTGTGTGTACATATATGTGTGTATGTACGTGTGTAATTGGGACTATGTGTATGTACGTCTGTATGTACGCAAAAGTGTGTGCATGTATGAGTGTATGTGTTGTGTTTGTGTGTGAATGTATTTTTGTGTAGGTGTGAATGTATGCGTGTATGCATGTGTGCATGTGTGTGCTTGTGTGTGTGCTTGTGTGTATGTGTGAGTATGTGAGTATATCAGTATGTGTGTTTATGTGTGTGTGAGTGAGAGAGTGGGTGAGAGAAAGAGAGAGAGAGAGAGAGAGAGAGAGAGAGAGAGAGAGAGAGAGAGAGAGAGAGAGAGAGAGAAAGTGTGAGTGAGCGAGTGAGCATGAGACATATAGAGTGATAGAGAATGCATATGAGAGAGAGAGAGAGAGAGAGAGAGAGAGAGAGAGAGAGAGAAGGGGGAGGGAGGGAGGGAGAGAGAGAGAGAGAGAGTTGAGCGCACATGTCATGTGACATGCTATTCCATATTTTTCCTGCACCTCATCTTTTATATTAGCAATTTTACTGTCACTTGAATTTAACATGTACTATATGCACTACTTATTCCATCTTGTTTATGTTTTTCATCATGTGTGTAGGTGGGATTTGTGTGGATGAGGGATGTGTGAGTGGGTGGGGAGATGTGTGTAAGGATGTGTGTGTGGGGGATGTGTGTGTGTGGGGAGATGTGTGTGTGTTTGGTGGGGATGTGTGTATGAGTTGGAGATCTGTGAGTCGGTGGAGGATGTGTGAGTGGGTGAGAGATGTGTGTGGTTGGGTGGGGGATGAGTGTGTGTGTGGGTGGAGATGTCTGGTTGAGGTTGGTGATTGGGGGTGTGTGGGTGGAGGATATGTGGGTGGGTGAGTGTGTGTGGTTTGAGGGATGGGTGGAGGATGTGTGTATGGGTTGGTGGGGATGTGTGGTTGGTTTAGGGAATGCGGGTGGGTGCGCGATGTGTATATGGGTAGGTGCAGGGTGTGTGGGTTGGCGGAGAGTGGATGTGTTAGTGTGTGTATGTGCACGCGAATGTGTATCGGTGTGTGAGTATAAAAGAAGGGAGGGAGAGTTGAGCGCACACATGTCATGTAACATGATATTCCATAATGTTTGTGTATTCTCATCTTTCATATTGTCATTTTGAATGCCACTTGATTTTACCATGTATAATATGAACACATGTACTTTACTGTAGAGTGAGTGAGAGTGAGTGTGAATGAGAGAGGGTGTGTGAATGTTCGTGTGTGTGTGTGTGTGTGTGTGAGTGTGTGTGTGTGTGTGTGTGTGTGTGTGTCTGTGTGTGAGTGTGTGTCTATGTGTAGGAGCATCATTATTTTTTACGTTACACAATGTATATGTATAATTTGTTCTCCATGTTTTACATTTTTGTGAGATGCTCACGATAATCGTCAGTGTATCTGTGTGCAAAGTGTGGGAGTTTATTCATATTAGTTTCAGTTATTATGTGAAGCATCATGTATGTGTCTAGATGTGAGGATGTGTGTGTGTGGGTGTGTGGGGTGTATGTGTGGGGTGTATGTGTGGGGATATGTGTGAGGGTAGTAGGTTGAGGATGTGTGGGTTGATGGGGATGTGTGGGTGGGTGAGTTGGGGATCTATAGGTGGATGGGGAGATGTGTGGGCTAGGGATGTGTGTGAGTGGGGGATGCGAGGGTGGGTGGGAAACTGTGCTGATGGGTGGGGATGTCTGTGTGGATCAGGGACGTGTGTGATAGGGATGTTTGTGTAGGTGGGGATGTTAGGGTGGAGGTATTCGTTTGGGAATGTGAGAGTGTTTGGGTGTTGGTGGGTAGTGGGATGTGTGGTTGTAGATGAGTGGGGATGTGTGGGTGGGTGTGTGGAGGAGTGTGTAGGTGGTATTGGGGTGGGTGTGGGAATATGTGTATAGATGGGGGATGTGGGTGTGGATGGGAGATATGTGTATGGGTGGGGAATGTGTGTGTGTGGGTGGGGATGTGTGGGTGGGGATGTGTGGGTGGGGATGTGTGGGTGGGGATGTGTCTATGGGTGTTGAGATGTGTGTGTATGTGTGTGGGAATGTGTGGGTTGGGAATGTGTTGTTGAGGGATGGGTTATTAGGGGGGTGGGTGGGTGGGGGATATGTGGGTGGGGAATGGGTGGGTGCATGAATCCGTGGTGGGCACGTATGTGTGCCCTTGGTATGTATGTGTGGTTGGATGGGGGATGTGTGGGTGGGTGATGGATGTGTCTCATAACATGGTAATATGCATCGTATATGTTTACAACATTCATATGTGAATGTATCATGCACCACTGATGAACGAAAGATGAGTGATTAAAACGGCCGAATGTAAGACGGGCCTGCGCTCCCAATTTCTTACCCTTTGAAAATAAAGTTCTTTCCTTCATTCGTTCTTTTCCTCCTCCGTCTCTTCCCCTCACCCCTCTCTCTTGTCTCATGCACACACATAAACATAAACACACAGCTTTGTCTTTTGTTTCACATAGTTACAGTAGGTAACACACCCACCTGTCAGTTACAAAAGAAATAATTTCACACCTGCGCATTACCACTCATGCAGGACCACAATCTACGTACACAGTTTGTACCGTGACAAATCGCTCTGTCCCAAACTAAGCTACATCCTGACATACCTTGCCTACATCACTGACAAATATTGTATACAACACTGACAAAGCGCGTTTATAACACTCACAAACCTTGTCTACATCACTGACAAACCTTACCTACATCACTAACAAAACCTAACCTTCATCACTGACAAAACCTTCTCTACATCACTAGGAAACCTAGCCTAAATCACTGACAAAGCTAGCCTACAACGCTCACAAACCTTGCCTTCGGTCTGGCCACCGAACTGACAAGGCCTTCTGGCAATCAGTAAAACAATAAAACAAACTACAAGTTCCCTTTACCAGCCTTCAAGGATATTGGGTTTATGGTGCTAGCCCAACGGTTGTATAGACCATCGGTACTCCATACATATAAACGGTCATTACCGTCCTAGCACCTTGCAGTGTAGGGCAAGAAGGTGAGGGGTTTTGATTCTAAGGAATTAATGCCAACTGGCTTGTGCAATCGCCTCGAACTGAACAGGTTAGGGTTTTAGATTTTACATAGTGACAGAAAAAAAAAAAGTCCTACATCTTACCGAGGGTCTATAACAGTGTAGGCTGTTATACGGGGTTTAGTTAGACGGCACGCACGCTGTGCAAGGGGAAAGAGATAGGTATAGCTGATGCACGAATGAGCACTGTAGTTAGGGATTTAGGGACGCTCACGTGCTGAACGTAGGGAAAAACGGGGCTTAGTGACAACTCAGCCGCCGAACCAACAACATGCTTTTATAGTGGCTGTCTACATTTTTATATTATAGAAACTTCTTCAATTAAACTGACATTTATAGACATCGGTGGTTTGTCTTCGTATCTTCCGTTGCTGAGTCTCGTCACTCTGCAATAGGTCCGAGGCAGGGTTTTCCGAATGGGTGGCGAGGGTTCTACCCACTCGGCTAGGCGCAGCAGGAGCTATAAATGGTGGGGTCAATGTCACGGCTGCTACCTTGACTTCTCAGGTATCCATATAAGGCTGGGTCGACCTGTGAGCCTAAATCCATTAAAAATATCCACCTGTAAGGGGGAGAGGGGGGTTGAACATAAGCCCACCTTCATCTTCGTTCCAGGACATGCATTGTCTGTCAGGGAGTCGACCATTGATAGAAGTCAGGAAGTAAACGACTTCTTTACTCGCCTTATGGCCCTGGGGTGCCGGTGGGAAGATAACACCAAGAGACGGACCAAAAGCAGTCTGACAGAATGTACAATCAAGGCGAGAGGCAAACAACGATACAAGTGGGAACGTAACACCAAGAGATGGACGAACACCATTGGGACAGCATGTACAAGGTGAGAGACAGGGGGAGATCCATTGCAGCCAACATTCATTACGGAGACCACACTTATTGACTGAACGAGCATCGGGCATCCGCTGCAGCACCCATATTTGAATAGACCAATCGGCACTCCACCTTTCAAGACGTTGACTAATTCTTTCAGTCAAAAGATTTGGCTGCTGATGGCCAAAGAGAGAAATAACACCAATATAAGATCGAGGGTGCATGGTTTTCAAAGAGCAACATGGATTCACCTGGAACAAAACAAAACGTGGTTTGTGTTAAAATAAATAGGCAACCACAACATCATCTGAGAATGGAGGCGAAAGAGGTCACCGTGGCTTTCCGTTGGCTGGAGGACAAACAGGACATGCATGTCGTTATTTTAAACGGACTCACAAAGTATGATGAGAACGGTGAAGATTGTTATGCTACGGGCAGAGTGACAGGCTTTAATTCAACAATCACAAATAGAGAGCATCGTTTGGATGTTTCTCTCAGGACATGCTGGTGTGATGGGAAATGTGCAGGCGGACAGATTGGCTGGGTTTACACCCCTAGGTGGGGTATAGGTGCATGATTAGGCAGGTGTGGTAGGAGCCATTTGGAAACACATGTATAGTGCAGAAGCACAGGTAGATCATCACGGCTTGGAGAGGTTGGTGCTGCTGGGAGTGATCACATGATCTGGCCAATACTCAGGACTCCGTGGAAAAGCCACACTGACATATAATCAGACTGATAATAGTAGCATTAGTATTGTCACTCTTCACTGGCTGTTGCAGCTGAGGACTAAGCACATGTGGAGATTTCCCGAGTGCTGTAACGTCGTTTCTAGACTCAAATCAACGCAATAAATAGCCAGGATTTTGTTGCAGGGGCAAGGCCAAAGATAACAACGTTAACACAACACACGGTTGCTTGGTATATGAGAAGTCGAGCTCATGGCACATGGGGTGTTGTTTGGGACACACATAATTAATGAATTTTCACGACAAGTCAGCGGAGTGCAGTTAGTGCACCAGGCTCTCTGTGGAGCAAGGAGTTACCGTCAGGGACCCCGAAGACTGCCTGAAATGTATGTCATATTTAGCTGTCAGCTGAAAACACGTTTAGAGTGGCGTTAGAACGGTGGCTACAGCTGTCCTACAGACCCCGTGGATAGATCCGTATGAGGACGCAATGGAATTTTAAAAAATTCATCTGCCCTCCTTGGTCCAATTGAGTGGCAATTAGTCTATAAACATATGGCTCCGGCATCATACGTCCAGCGCACGGTAAAGCGCGTAACAGGATTCTTTACTCATTTTAATTTTTCTATAAATAAAACAGACACACACAATTTAGTTGTGTTGTTTTCTTGTTTATATCTTGGGTTCTGTCTGGTAATTCACCATTATTATGTGCCATGCTGATAGGTGTGGGGCAGTCATGTTTCGCTATGTCACACGATCACCAGAGTCGTTGTTCAGCTCCGTGTTCTTGTCTCGACCATGCCATGTGGCCAAGCCATTCAAGTGACAATCTTGGCATTTCTTCTTCTTCTTCTTCTTCTTCTTCTTCTTCTTCTTCTTCTTCTTCTTCTTCTTCTTCTTCTTCTTCTTCTTCTTCTTCTTCTTCTTCTTCTTCTTCTTCTTCTTCTTCTTCTTCTTCTTCTTCTTCTTCTTCTTCTTCTTCTTCTTCTTCTTCTTCTTCTTCTTCTCTTCTTCTTCTTCTTCTTCTTCTTCTTCTTCTTCTTCTTCTTCTTCTTCTTCTTCTTTCTTCTTCTTCTTCTTCTTCTTCTTCTTCTTCTTCTTCTTCTTCTTCTTCTTCTTCTTCTTCTTCTTCTTCTTCTTCTTCTTCTTCTTCTTCTTCTTCTTCTTCTTCTTCTTCTTCTTCTTCTCATCCTCCTCCTCCTACTTCTCCTACTCTTCCTTCTTCTTCGGTAGAATTTGTGGAGCGGTGTTTGTAGACTTTAAAAAAGCTTTTCGATATGGTAGATCACGATATTTTAATTAGAAAACTAAAACAAATGAAGATAAGCACCAACATGGTGAACATAATTACGTCATTTCTATCCGACAGACAACAAGTCGTGTCCTTCAACAACTGTCTATCAAGACCCACACAGCTTAATATTGGTGTGCCTCAGGGCTCAATACTAGGTCCGCTGCTTTTTGCAGTTTATATTAATGATCTTCCTTTATATATCAATACAACTTGTGATCTATTTGCAGACGACTGTACTATATATACTAGTCAAGAAAACCGTAGTGAATTAGAGAATTCTTTACAAAAGGAACTCGATAATCTTACTAGATGGAGCAATGAAAACCGCATGCAAATTAACATCGACAAAACCAAATCCATGCTAATAACGACCAGACAAAAACTACAGACACTAGCCATAACTGGATCACCGCTCGAACTCCGCATGGGCACGTTACCTATAGTTAATGTGAATGAACATAAAACACTAGGTCTTTTAATTGACAGCCATTTGAGCTGGAGCTCTCATGTTCACGTTCTTACCAAGAAAATAGCACAAAAAGTTTACCAACTTGCTAAAATTCAGCACTTCCTGGACGAAAGCACACGAAAAATATTCTATACATGCTATATCCAATCACATCTCGATTACTGTTCCACAGTTTGGGATGGTTGCCCTAAATCTAATTTAAAACGACTATGTTCTCTACAAAACCGCGCTATTCGTCTGGTTTCTGGCATAAAGCACGTTGAAAGTAATAATTTGTACAGTCATCTAAGACTTCTACCACTTCAAACGCGCTTCCTTTTCAACAAAGCCAAATTAGTGAACAAAATTATATCTCAAAATACCCCAGAGTATCTTCTGTCGCTGATTCAATCTAATGCAATGAACAGCAAGCGCCTAAATTTGTTACATGTCTCAAAGCCTAGATTGGACCTATACAAAACATGTTTCGCCTATTCTGGTGCGCACTTATGGAATGATCTGCCTCCAGATCTGAAAACTCCAATGAGTCCCTACACATTTAACCGAAAACTCTTTCAATACTTAATCCATACCGACTATATGCCACCATAATTCATTTACTGGTATAATTGTTCATTATAATCGTTCATTATAATTGTTTAACTATAATTGTTCACTATATATGTGTGTGCGTGTGGGAGCGAGAGAGAGAGAGAGAGAGAGAGAGAGAGAGAGAGAGAGAGAGAGAGAGAGAGAGAGAGAGAGAGAGAGAGAAAGTGGGTGTCAGAGAGAGTGAGAGAGTGAATGTGTGTGTGCGCACGTGCGATGCGTGTGTGTGGAGAGAGTGATTGAGCGAGAAATGGTAGGTGAATGTGTCAGTGCATGCATTCGTACGTGTATGTGTGAGAGTGAGTGAGGGAGTGTGTGCGTGCGTGCATGCGTTCATGCGTATGTATATGTGTGAGAGAGTGTGATTGAGAGAGTGAGTGTGTGTGTGAAGGATTGTGTGTGAGAGAGTGAGACAGTTCGAGAGTTGATGTGTTAGTGTGTGTGTGTGTGTGAGCGCGCGCATGCGTGTGAGTGTGTGTATATGAAAGAATACAGAGAGAGAGAGAGAGAGAGAGAGAGAGAGAGAGAGAGAGAGAGAGAGAGAGAGAGAGAGCTGAGCAGATGCATGTCATGTAACACGCATGTTATGTAACACGCGAATCCATATGTTTGTGTATTCTCATCTGTCATATTATCAGTTAAATACCATTTGATTTTATCATGTATAATATAAACTTATGTACATTACTGTAGTTTGAGTGAGAGAGTCAGTGAGTGTGAATGAGAGACAGAATGAGTGAGCGTGAGAGTGAATGTGTGTGTGTGTGTGTGTGTGTGTGTGTGTGTGTGTGCCTTCTCTGTGTGTATCTCTGTGTGTGGGAGCATCACTATGTTTACGTCACATACTTTTTATGTACACATTTTTCTCCATGTTTAACATTTTTATGAGACTGCTCATGACAATTGTCAGTGTATGTGTGTGAGTAAAGTGTGGGAGTTTGTTCATACTAGTTTCAATGCTAACGTGAGACATTTTGTATGTGTCTAGATGTGAGGAGGTGTGAGTGTGTGTGGAGGATGTGTGTGAGTGTGGGGATATGTGTGGGTGGGGGATGTGTGGGTGGGGGTATGCGTTTGGATGGGTTGGGGTGTGTGGGTTTTTGTGGGTAGTGATATTTGTGGGTGTTGGTGGGATGTGTGGATGGATGTGTGGGGGTGAAAGTAGGGGTGTGGGAATGGGTGTGGGGGATGTGTGTATGGGTGGAGGATATGTGTATGGGACGGGTGTGGGGTGTGTGTGTTTATGTGGGTGGTGATGTGTGGGTGGTTTGAGGAAGTATGTGTGGGTGGCGGGGTTGTGTGGGTAGGGGATTGTGTTGGGTGGATTGGGGATGCAAGGGCGGGTGGGGAGAAGTGTATGGTGTGTGGGTTTGAGATATGTGTGCGGTGTGTTGGTGGGGGATGTGTGCATGGTGTGTGGGTGGGGGTGTGGTGGTATGGGTGAGGATATGTGTGTGGGTGGGGGATAGTGTGTGGTGTGGGGGATGTGTGTGATGGGTGCGGGGAATGTGTGTATGGGTGGGGTGGTTGGGGGAAGTATGTGGGGGTGTGTGGGTGGGAGATGTGTGCGTGGATGGGGAATGTGTGGGTGGGGGTGTGTGAGTGGCTTAGGGATGTGTAGGTGGGTGAGGGATGTGTATGTGTCGGGGTGGGATGCGTGAGTGGGTGGAGGATGTGTGTGGGTAGGGGTATTGTGATCGAGAGATGTTTGGTTGGGGGTGGGTGGGTGGGGGTGTGTGGGTGCTTAGTGGAGGATGTGTGCGTGAGTGAGTGTGTGTTGGTGGACGGGTAGGGAATGCGTGTGTGGGTGGGGAGAGGTGTGTGGTGTGTTGGTTAGGGATATTGTGTGGGTGAGGTATGTGTGTGTGGATGGGGGATTTTTGTGGTGTGTGGGTGGGGGTATGTGGGGTGGATGGGTAAGGGTATCTGTGTGGGTGTGGGTGGGAATATTGTGCGGTATGTGGGTGGGGGATATGTGTGTGGTGTGTAGGTGGGGATGTGTGGTGGTATGTGGGTGTGGGATGTGTTGGTGAGGGATATGTGTGTGTGCGGTGCGTGGGTTGGGAATATTGCGTGGTAGGGGATGTATGTGATGTGCGGGTGGGGGATTGTGTAGTGGGGGATTGGGTTAAGGCATGTATGGGTGGGTGGAGGATGTATGTGTGGGTGGTGGGGTGTGTGTGTGAGTGGATTGGGGATGTATGGGTGGTTAGGGAGATGTGTGTGTGTGTGGGGGGGGGGGGTAGGGAGATGTCAGTTGGTGGGGATGTGTGTGTATGGTTTGGGGATGTGTGAGTGGATGTGCGATGTGTGGGTTGGTGGGGGATTGTGTGCGTGGGTGGTGAATATGTGGTCAATGGAGATGTGGCTGGGGGATGGGTGGTTTGAGGTGTGGATGGGGAGAGGATGTGTGGGTTAGGATGTGTATGTGGGTGGGCGTGGGATGTGTGGGTTGGTGGGGGAATGTTTGTGGGTGGAGAGTGTGTTTTGGTTGGGGGAACAGGTGAGGGGAGAGTGTGTGGGTGGGGGATGTGCGGAAGGGGGATGGGTCGGTTGGTGGTGTATGTATGTGTCCCTTGGTGTGCGTGTGTGTGGGTAGGTGGGGGTGTGTGTGTGGGTGGGGTGATGTATGGGTAGGTGGGAGATGGGCCTCATAACATGGTAATTTGCCTTGTTTATGTTTACAACATTCATTTCACAATGTTTATTTTTCTTCCTATGTAAATGTATAATGCTCTTGATGAATGAAAGACGAGTGATTGGAAGGGCTGAATGTAAGACGGGCCTGCGCGCCCAATTTGTGACCCTAATAAAGTTCATTTGATTTGACTTGATTTTTCTTCTTCTTCTTCTTTTTTCTTCTTCTTCTTCTTCTTCTTCTTCTTCTTCTTCTTCTTCTTCTTCTTCTTCTTCTTCTTCTTCTTCTTCTTCTTCTTCTTCTTCTTCTTCTTCTTCTTCTTCCTCCATTTACCTCAGTGACATCTTGGGGGAAGATGTAAAGACCTTCTATTCGCTCTTTCTAATGCTCTTTGTAAGCTGGTATTAACTTCCTTTCTTGATACCATCACCCCATCTTTTATGTCGTCATTCCCTTGCTCTATAGTCTTTATATCTCTTCAATATGGCTCTTTGTGGCAGATAGTACAAAGGGATTCTTGTAAAGTGGGCAAACCATTTAATCTCTTGTTCTCTCGAGATATAATCCCAGTTAATCCTTATGTACTGTGCTGAATCATGGCTGTGTTACGTCCTAATATTCATCCATCCATTATGTGCCATGCCGGAAAGCGTGGGCAGTCATGACTCGCCATTTCACTCGATCACCAGAGTCGTGGATCAGCTCAGTGTTCCTGTCTCGACCATGCCATGTGGCCAAGCCATCCAGGTATTTACTTCTCGGTCTTCCCCTTGGTCTGTTCCCTTTGATCTTGCCAGTTGTCACCAAGTTCTCCAATTCATTTCTTCTCATAACATGTCCAAACAATTTTGACTGTCTACGTCTAATTTCTCTAATCAATTTACGATTTTCATTTGTTTCCTGTAGTACTTGGTCATTTGTTTTTCTGTCTGTCCATGGAATTCTTTGCATTCTCCTCAGAAACCACATTTCTACAGCCATCAGATGTTTTTCAGCTTGACTGCTCATTGTCCAAGTTTCACATCCATACAAAAGTAACAGGCTCTATGTACCACCTCACACTCTTTTTTCTCGTTTCAATTGACATCTTTTATTGGTCAGTATGTTTTTCATCTTGCTAAAGGCTACTTTCGCCATGGCGATTCTTGTTCTAATCTCTTCAAGGCATCTCCCATCAGATGTTATGACTGTTCCGAGATAATTGTACCGATTCACTTGTTGAAGAATATTCCCATTTACTTGTATATTACATTGTGGTATTTCTTTCTTCCTAGTGACGACCATAATCTGTGTCTTTTTACAATTTAATTCTAACCCCAGTTGTTCACTGTGTGCAACAACCGCATCTACTAATTGTTGCAGATCCTGCTCATTGTCTGCAATCAATACTGTATCATCTGCATATCTAATGTTATTGATGTTTCGTCCTCCAATGATGATTCCATTTATATCTTCTACATTTCTGAAAATATTTTCACTGTATAGGGAAAAAAGATCTGGAGACATTACACATCCCTGTCTCACACCTCTCTTAATAGGCTGATATTGTCCCACTTCATTATCAATCCTTATGGCAGCTTGTTGTTTCCAATATATGTTTTTATAAGTCTAATGTCTTTCCCATCAATTTGTAGATCTGCAAGCATATCTACCATGTTGACATGTCTTACTCTATCGAAAGCCTTTGTGTAGTCAATAAAGCAAAGATGTATATCTTTACTTACTTCTATAGAGCGTTCAATAACTGATCGCAGCATATACACAGCATTTACTGTATCCCTTTCCTTCTACAAACCCACATTGTTCTTCCCCTATTTCAGGTTGTATTTTCTTCCTCACTCTTTGCATGATAACTCGTAGCAAAATCTTCGTGATATGATTCATTATACTAATTGTTCTAAGTTGATAACATTCCAAGGCTCCTGATTTCTTTGGGATTGCAATAAAAACAGAATTACATTATTCAGTAGGTATATCTCCGGTATCATATAATGTGCTCAGCAGTTTGGTGAATTGAACTATTCCGTATTCGTCTAAAGCTTTAATCATTTCTGTTATAATTGTATCTGAACCGGGGTTCTTGCCAGCTTTCATTTGTTTAAGAACATTCCGAACCTCCATATTCAAAATTGGCGGTCCTAATATGCCTCTCCATAGATGTGAAAAACCACTTGAGTTTCTCGTTTGAACAGGGTAAGGAAATTGTTGCAACGCAGTTTCCGTGGAGATGATAGTTCGGTACCTGGTCGGGATAACAGCTGTACACCTTTCTCATTGTGATAGAGCAAGCCCAGGTCGGGATAAAAGCTGTACATCAGCCTCATTGTGATAGAGCAAGCCCAGGTCGGGATAAAAGCTATACATCAGCCTCATTGTGATAGAGCAAGCCCAGGTCGGGATAAAAGCTATACATCAGCCTCATTGTGATAGAGCAAGCCCAGGTCGGGATAAAAGCTGTACATCAGCCTCATTGTGATAGAGCAAGCCCAGGTCGGGATAAAAGCTATACATCATTCTCATTGTGATAGAGCAAGCCCTGGTCGGGATAAAAGCTATACATCAGCCTCATTGTGATAGAGCAAGCCCTGGTCGGGATAAAATCTGTACACCTTTCTCATTGTGATAGAGCAAGCCCTGTTCAGTACTTCCATGACCTGAGCCGCAATGTCTCTAACGTAAATGTGAGCACTCGCAGTCTTCTATACGACTTAAAACCAATCAGTCTCTTACCTAAACAACCAACATAGATACCTAGGTGCCTACCATTCCTCCAACCCATCAACCAACCACCAGCCAATCTACTCATCAAACAACCAACATACCTAACTACTCAACTAACCAATTCATTCATTCATTCATTCATGCATTCATTCATTCATTCATTCATTCGTTCATTCATTCATTCAGTCATTCATTCAATCATTCATTCATTCATTCATTCATTCATTCATTCATTCAGTAGCACGTCCTTTGCAGAACCTTGCTCCCATAACAACCTTCCGGAAAACCTCTCGATCACAAGCGAGATGTCCCGCGTCGGATACACCCATCTGGAGATTATCCACTACATCCTGCACCCATCTTCTCTTTGGCCTTTCTCTCCCTCTCTTCCCAGGCATATACCCCTCCATTATTGCTCTCTCCAAACTTTCATGACCAAAATATATCAATTTTCTTTGTTGTATCGTTTTTAATAGTCAACCCTTTTCAATATTCAGCTCTCGAAGTATGGATGCATTTGTTCTTTTCTTTATCCAAGATATTTTTAGAACTCGTCTATAACATTTATATTCAAAGGCATTTATGCGCTGTTCAGCTTGTTTAGTAAGTGTCCAGGTCTCACAGGCGAATGTTGCAATGGGAAAGCTGCATGCTCTTAAATGTCTAATGTTTTGTAGTTCTATCTGTCCCATTCTATAATTTATTCAGTTGTTTTAGTCTTTGAAGAGCAGTTGATAGTCGTCGTTTAATTTCTTTCATTGTGTCACCATTGTTGGTAATCAATGACCCAAGATAATTGAAATTTTCCACCACCTCCAATCTTTCCTCATTAACATATATTTTTTTCTCCATAGTAGTTTTATCTGTGTGCACTATCTTCAACTAACCAATACACCATTAATTAATTAACAAAACCGCCTAACAGCCATCACACCCATCCATCCGCCAACCAGCTATGCTACCTACATACCGACCACCCAAGCAATTAACAGATCCAATCATCAACCAACCAATCAATCAGGTGCCGTCTCCATAATGAAGATTGTCTGCAATGTATCTCCAACACTGTCTGTCTCGTGCTATGACTGTACATTCTGTCAGACTGATGTTCATCCATCTCTTGGTGTTATCTTCCCACTTGTGTCGTTGTCTACCTCTTGCTCCCTTGCCTTCAACCTTGCCCTCCAGTATGGTTTTTATAAGGGTTTTATGTCTTTTAAGGTGGCCGAAATATTTCACTTGCCTCTTTTTTTAAAAATTTCTTTCATCAACTCTCTTTTCATTCCCAGCTTTTCTAGAACCTCTGCATTTGATTGTTTCTGTTTCCATGAAATACGACATATTCTTCTGTACATGAACATCTCCAGGGCATATTTTCGACTTTCTAATCGCGTGTTCAATATTCACACTTCCGCGCCATACAATAATGTTGAATGTTCGTAGCATTTGATAATTCTCATTTTTAACGTTGTTAATCTTTCTAGATGTTAATACTGAATTCATGTTGAAAACATGTTTGGCACCAACTAATCAACCCACCAAATAACCAATACATCCATGAACCAATTAACAAAACTATCTAACAACCACATCATCCAATTCTCTTTGGGAGTTAAGGGCTTTCAAGACAGCCTGTTTCTATCCACCAACCCGCTTTGCTATCTACCTCCCGACCACCCAAGCAATCAGCGATCCACTCACCTCCCAACCAGTCAACTAGCTGCTCATTTCAATCCCCACTTTCTAACAGCCATCTCATCCATCTATTCACCAACCAGCTAGCCAACCAGCTAAGCTACCTACATACCGACCATCCAAGCAACCTACGGATTTATTTACCACCCAACCAATCAGCTTTCGACTCCTCGACCAGGTCTGTAAGGGAATTGTGAAACTGCGTACAAACATGTTACAGTCGCCGACGTCAGGGCAGGTCATTAGGGAATATTTCAAACTAAGGAGTGGAGCAGTGAAAATAGCTGTATGTGGGACAAATACGAGGCAGAGGGCTGGCGGAAAGACAAAGAAAGATGTCTGTTAAAAAGTTAAACAGCTGCGTAAGACAAAGCAAAGTAGCACATATGACACGCGAGTCTGACTAATATGGCACCGAGAAACGTGGAAAGACTGTTGTTTGGGTACAGTTAGCATAGGCATCTGGGACTATGGCAGCGAGGAAACAGTGGAAAGACTGATAGATGGGACAGGTCTTAGATATGACAGCTGGCTTATAGGCAGCGACCAAACGTGAACAGACTGTTAGATTGTGGACAGTTTAGCATCGAGACAATCTGCTATGGCAGCGAGAAACTTGGAAAGACTGTTAGATTGGGACAGTTTAGCATAGGACATCTGGCTTATGGCAGCGAGAAACGTGGAAAGACTGTTAGATTGGGACAGTTTAGCATAGGACATCTGGCTTATGGCAGCGAGAAACGTGGAAAGACTGTTAGATTGGGACAGTTTAGCATAGACATGCTGCTGTGCAGCGAGCAAACTTGCAACGACTGTTAGATGGACAGTTTAGCATAGGACATCCGTGGCTTCTATGGCAGCGAGAACACCTTGGAAAGACTGTACATTGGGACAGTTTAGCATAGGACAT